>PVIH01007742.1:0-97719 GCA_004025045.1 Sigmodon hispidus
AGTTCTTTGGCCTTTGCCTTTTCCAGCTTGGCAATTCGAGCCACAGACTTAGGACCCAGGACATTGCCTCCCCAGTGGCGTCGGATCTCATCGTATCTGTCGTTGTAGTTGGTCCTAATAGCTTCCACCAGCTTAGCCAGAGCACCTTTGTCTTCCGAGTTAACCTGCGTGAAGGCAACAGTGGTACATGTCTTCCTGTAGACCAGCTACCCCAGCCTGGCCTTTCCCTTGATGATGCAGTAGAGGACCCCCATCTTTCGACACAGGGCAGGCAGGAAAACCACCAGCTCAATGGGATCTACATCATGGGCAATCACCACCAACCAGCTGAGCCTTCTTGTTCTCCACCAAGGTGGTGACTGTACTGACACCGGCTCGAAGCACAGGTGGTCTTTTAGTTGGGACGTCCCCCTTGCCAGCAGCTTTCTTCCCAGCACGGGCCAGCAACCTTTTCTTCTTCTCCTGCTTTGTCTCTGGCCTGTACTTGTGGGCAAGCTTAAGAAGCTGAGTAACTGTTTGCCGGTTCAGGGCCTGGGTGAACTGGTTAATGGCAGGAGGTACCTGGAGTCACTTATAGAGGATGGCTCTTTGCCGCTGCAGCCTAATGTAGCGAGGCCATTTGACGAAGCGTGTGAGATCTCTTTTGGGCTGGATGTCCTGCCCAATGCCGAAGTTCTTAGGCCTTTTCTCAAACAGAGGATTCACCACCTTTTTGGTCTCTTGTTTCTTCACGACGCGGGGGCCAGGGCCACCTTCTTCCCCTTGGCCTTCTTTCCCTTAGGCATCTTGCTTGGCTGGAGGAGAAAGAAAGCGGTTTTAAATATTTTATATCAACTTAGATTTTTGTATATTGATAGGAATTTGAGGTTATTTTGTTTTATATATATGTTATAGAAATGATAGGATAAAAAGTAGATTATTGACTCTACTTTTAAATCAAAAAAGCAATTTCTAGCTTAAAATATTTTACACTGATATGTATTTTTATATATTGATACAATTAAGGATATCTTGGTTAGAACATGCTGTACATATGTTTCTATTGTTTAAAGTATTGTATCTATACAGTTCATTTAACAACGTCATGCAAATTTCTAGTCCTTGAAAGCTGTTATTACAAACTATTTAGGATAATAGAGAAATGCAGGTTAGTAGTCATCTATTGCAAACAAACTTGTAGTCAGGTTAGTGTTTCCAAGATCAAACAGATTATTTTAGATAGACAAATCTTCAAACACTTCAGGGTTTTACAGAAATATGGCATTTAAAATGTTTTAATAATGTAAGTTTTTTTTTAATGACAATGAGATATATCTGCTCCTGACAGTACCAATATAATTGAGAGAAGCTGATGAGCATCCAAGAAACTCCATATGGACACAAAAGAAAGTGACTGTAGAACTTTGCCAAGATAAGGTGGGGTGAGACAACCATTTAAAAATCCTACTTCATAGATAAGTCTGTCAGATATTTTAGATTGATAGGTTGAAGATGGATACCCAAATGTTGCAGAGAAACCTTGGGTGATTGTCCAGGCAGCCAGCTATTTCTGTCATTTTTATTTTTGGAAGTTGTTTGCTCTACATTTCCTGTTTACTCAGGTAGTATTATATCCTTCTCAGGTTCTCTGTTGGAGTTGAAGAGTTCCTAGTTACAGTTTTTCTTAAGTTCAGAAAAGACACTCACAAAAGAGGTGTAAAGTGTATAAGGGTGAGAGACATCAAAAGATAATTTGGGGTTGGTAATGCAAGTGAAGATAGAAAGTGAATTAAGTATAACACTTTGGACTCACCTGTTGTAATAAGTTTCTGGCCAGTCTTTCCTGTCTTGCCTCGAGGTTTGGTCCCACTCTCAGCCCCACTTAGCCCCAAATAATCACACACAGGCTTATATTATTTTTATACTCATTGATCTAGGGCCCAGGCATATAACTTGCTGATTCCTTCATCTGAACTCAACCCATCTTGTTCAGCCATGCGGTACCTTTTCTCAGAGTAGCATTTCAGCTTATTTCCTCTGCGTCTGCTGCCATCTCCTCTTCATGCCTCTGTCACATCCCTGTGGCGTCTGTCTGGTGGCTCTGCCTGGTGTCTGTCTCTGTTTTTCCTGTACTCAGAGTTTTCTTAGCCTGGTAGCCCTGCCCACACTTCCTGTCTGCCTTTTGGCCAATCAGCTCTTATTAAACCCATATTTAAAATGACAGGAAACATAACATAATCCTACTACGTTCACCAAGATAGGATTTGAGTTTGTCAGATGCTAATAGACTAGACATTATTAATATTATTTCATGTATATATTTTATTGTATATTATTTTTCTATGTTAGTTAAAAATTTTGCTTTTATTTTAGACAAAAAGAGAAATGTTGCATGATTGTTTGTGTTCTGACAAATAAAGCTTGCCTGGAGATCAGAGGGCAGAGTTAGCCACTAGTTAACCATAGAGGCCAGGCAATGGTGACACACACCTTTAATCCCAGCACTTGGGAGGAGGAAGCAGGAAGATCAGGAGTTCAAGGCCACCCTGGGCTACACAAGATTGAACCAGTCTAAAAGAGAAACAGAGCCAGGTGGTGGTGGCTCTTGTTCTTGACCCCAGCACATAGAAGGATCATACCTTTCATTTCAGCACTAGGGAGGTGGTGGAGACGGGATCTCACTGCCTAATGAGGCTGAGATTTTGTAGAGGTAAGAAGTCTCTAGTGGCTGCTGCTCTGCTTCTCTGATCTTTCAGCTTTCACCCTTGATTCATGACTTTTTATTGTTAAGACTAAATAAAATAATCTGCACTCATTCCCCTTAAGCTGTTCATGGGGTATTTCGTTTTTCACAGCAATAATAACATTCTACAGATGTTTCTCTTCGTATATTACTTTTTTTTTTTATCCTCTAGGCCTCAGTTTAAACATAACCCACTCAGAGAAAACTTTCCAGCCCACATTCATTTTCAAAATACTTCTACCTGACACCTTGTATTTCTATTCCTTGTTTTAACATAATTTGTAACTAATTCATCTGTTTATTTTGACATTTACCTCCCACCCAGCAAATGAAAGCTTCTTAAAGAAAGAGACATTGATCTGACTTTAAGACCAAGCCCAGGGGCTGGAGAGATGGCTCAGTGGTTAAGAGCACTGTCTGCTCTTCCAGAGGACCCGGGTTCAATTCCCAGCACCCACATGGCAGCTAACAACTGTCTGTAGTTCCAGTTTCAGGCAAACACCAAGGCAAATAAATAAATAACAAAGTTTTTTTTTTTTTTTTTTTTTAAAAAAAAAAAAAAAAAAGACCAAGCCCAGTGAAAAATAGTAAATAATTGTCATTATTTCATTTGGGTTCCTGCTTAGCACCACTTTTCTTTTTTTCTGAAGGCAAGATGCCTATTTGGGGGGTGAGGGTGGGATCATTCTACACAACTTGATAGAAACAACCCTCTCCCTGGCCACAGGGAAAAGGGAGAGACCTAAGAAGAATCAACTGGTTCTCTCTGTGAGATTCACTGCTAAAAAGTAGGCCTGTGTGGCCTAGCAACTAGGACCAGCAAGAGTAGCATTGGCTTGGTGGTGACAGCAATCTCACTACCCTGATGGGGGAAACAAGAATCTGAGTGATACCTGTGAAAGGATACTGCTACACACGATGCAACATTGACCATGGGGAAGGCTCTCACCTTTGCATCTCGGAGGACAAACATGATTTCTGTGCACACACCCTGTGCTGGCTAGTTTTATGTCAACTAGACACACACTAGAGTCATTTGGGATGAGCAAACCTCAACTAAGAAGCTGTCCCCACCAGATGTGCCTGTGGGCAAGGCTGTAGTGCATTTTCTTGATTGATGATTGACATAGGAGGTCTTGAGGTTGGAGAGATGGCTCAGTGGGTAAGAGCACTGACTGCTCTTCCTGAGGTCCTAAGTTCAATTCCCAGAACTCACATGGCAGCTCACATAGGAGACCTCAGTGCACTATGGGCAATGCCATCTCTAGGCAGGCAGGTGGTCCTGAGTTGTATAAGAAAACAAGCTGAGCAAGCTATAAGGAACAAGCCGGTAGGTAGCATCTCTCTATGGCCTCTGAACCAGTTTCTGCCTCCAGGATCCTGTCCTGATTTGTCCAGATGATGGACTACAAGCTGTAAGATGAAATAAATCCTTCCCCCTCCCCACATGTGGTCTTTAGTCATGGTATTTCATCATAGTAATAGAAGTTCCAACTAAGATACATGTCTAAGTTGCATTATCTATTATTGTAACCTAAGCTTGGCAGAAACAGCTATGTGCTATGAGCAGGACTATCATATTCATCATATTTGATTATTGTGCCACAGATTCCTAATTTGAGGAGGATGCATAAACCAAATTCTCTTTCCAAACATATAAACATTAGTAAATTAAAGCAAAGCATTCTAGTTGCAAATTAGACTTCCTGTGTCTGCAAATAGATATATTTATTGCTTTTATAAAACATTCTTAACAGCCCTGCATAGTAGCACACATAGCACCCAGGAGGCTGAGGCAGGGGGATTGCAGGGTTACATAGTAAGATCTCATTTTAAAAGACAAATTTAGTGAAGAAAGCCTATCTCTATGCAAGAGAAACAGGTTAGAAAATTTAAAGGCGGGTTGGAGAGATGGCTCAGAGGTTAAGAGCACTGACTTTTGTTTCAGAGGTCCTGAGTTCAATTCTCAGCAACCACATGGTAGCTCACAACCATCTATGATGACATCTGGTACCCTCTTCTGTATTCTGTATATATATAATAAATCTTTAAAAAATTTAAAGACACATTTCCACTCTGCCTCTCATCTAGTAAATAAGGTTGGCAGCAGACAAGCTTGTCTCTGTGTGTGTATGGGTCAATTCTATTTGTGGGTTTGGGAGAGCTCTTCATCACTGCTCTTTGCAACTAGCTCTGTCTAGCAGGGTTAAGTATCTACTTAAAGAAAAGACATCCGCATTGTTACTCCTGAAGAGGAAGTTCACTTAAATGTTTTAATATAAGTTTGCTGCTATTGGTGAACCACATTGGGAGTCTCGGGGTGGGGCAGGAGTTCACACTTGGGAGTCTCAGGGCAGGGCCAGGAGTTCACACTTGAGAGTCTCGGGGCGGCACAGGAGTTCACACTTGAGAGTCTCGGGGTGGCACAGGAGTTCAGCTGGTAAAGTATTTGCTGTGTAAGCATGAATTTGTGGGTCTGATCCATGGAAACTGTAAAAGGTCAAAGAGTACGCATGACTATGGCTGCTGAGAAAGGACACCTGAAAATCACCATCTGACCTTACACGTGCACACATCAACACACACACACACAACATAAAGAGAAACCACAGGTGGCATAAAGGCTTGCCAATACAAACTTTACTTCTGCATCAAAGCCTTCATCCAGGTGTGTGGGTATAGTACCACGGTAAACAGCATGGTTAACATATGTGAGGCCCAGCGTTCAACTCTCAGCACCCAAAACAAACAAAAATCGAAATTACTGCCGAACAAAATAATTAGAAAAATTTAAAGTTAAAAATCTAAAAAAATAAAAAAGTAATCTTAATGAATCAGCATTCTCTTCGTATATACACTTTGCATTGAGAGAATAGGAAATGGCTTATTTTTTATTGGAAGTGGAAACCTTTAGCTTAAGCCTGCCATCCAGCTCTCTTTGGTGATGGTTTGATGGTGAGTTGAGGCCGGGTCCTAGTCACTTCTACATATTTGTGGCCAGATGTGCAATCAGGTCTCTGGCATCTTGCATGGTGGAGGGGATCTCTGAGCCATTCTCAGTCACTTGAGTTCCAAACAAGAACATCTTCCTGTCATTCCCCACTTCAGACAGTGCCAAAGCATCGTGGATATCTGTAATGTGATAGGCGGCTTCAAGATCCTTCACCCACAATGGAAAGAGAATAGACACATTAGTTAGTCTGCGATCTTTTTGGGTACAAATACTCTTTATTCTAAATGATTCCACCATTTTGATGCAGAAACTATTGAGACTTTGCTATGAATGACCCCAGTGCTGATATGAATAGAAACATTTTTTATCAGAATTATGCCAGCATTTCCGACTTACCAAAAAAGTGTTTTCTGCCCCCCTAAGACCTTAATTTTTTTCCTTATTTCTCCTCCTCCTTTTCTTCTTCCTCTTCTTCTTTGTTTTTTGTTTGTTTGTTTGTTTTGTTTTTTGAGACAGGGTTTCTACGCAGTCTGGGCTAGGCTGGAACTCACTGTGTAGGCCAGGCTGCCCTCAAAGCAAAGATCTTATGCTTCTGCCTCTCTCGAGTGCAGGAATTAAAGGAAGGTGCCACCCAGCAGGACTAAACTTTCTAAACATTGTCACCAATCTGTTTATTTTTCTAACATAATTTTAATATGATTAATTGTTAAGAATTTATACCACTATGAGAAACTTGATTCATCATTTTATCTGGTTGGTTTTTTTTGTTTGGTTGTTTTATTTTTCAATATGAGATTTCTCTATCTAAGAGTCCTAGCTGGCCTAGAACTTGTTTTGTAGAACAGGCTAGCCTCAAGTTCACAGAGATCCACCTGCCTCTGCCTCCTGATGGCTGGGGTCAAAGGCATGTGCCACCATGCATTTGCTTGCTTTTAATGTACTATTTTTAATTCTTTGAGCATTTCATGCATAGATACAATTCCCTCCTTCTCTTCTCCCAATTTCTCTATATCCATCCTCAGCCCTATGCTATATTTTTTCTTTTTTATATCTCACTGAATCCAATTTGTGTTGCCTATATATTCATGGGCATGAATGAGGCCATCCACTTGAGGATGGTCAACCTATGGAGACCACATCTTTAAAGAAAACTGACTCTTTCTAGCCCAGAAGCCATCAATTGTCCATAGCTCCTCAGCTAGGGGTGGGGGCTCATAAACCCATCCTTAACCATTCCATGTCTAAATGCTGGTTGCTTGCTCTTGGGCTTGTCTTGTGCAGGCAACCACAGCTGCTGTGAGCACATGAGTCAGCTTCCTGTTATGTCCAGAAGACACCGTTTTGTTTGGTCCTCTCTGGTCTCTGGCTGTTATAGTCAATTCCCTTCCCCATCTGTTTTGTTCCCTGAACACTCGTGGCAGCAGTTGGCTTCAAATTTGCACATCACTGTGAATTCTTTGTTGCTATCATTATTTTTTTCTCACCAAAAAACTTATATCAAGCTTGTGGGGGATGTGGAACCCTAGAAGTCTGTGAGGCTTCCCTGGTGCACTATGTATGGTAACTAGGTATTGGCAATCACAATATGTTACCTATTTGTAACCTGAATTCATTTAGTCATAGAGCATTAGTAACTTCTGTAACAGAGGAATGGATACAACTGCATACAGATGATGTCCCGGGTTAATGAATCCACTGAGGAAATTGTAAAGGAACAAGTAGGGAAGAGACAGTATGGGTAGGAATCAAGATTATAACCAAAGAATAAAGATCTGCAATAGCCAGAACCTGGAACCAACCTAGATGCCCCTCAACTAAAAAATGGACAAAGAAAATGTAGCACATTTACACAATGGAGTATTACTTAGATGTTAAAAACAAAGACATCAGGAAATTTGCAGATAAATGGATGTAAATGGGAAAAAATCATACTGAGTGAGGTAACCCAGAAAGACAAACATGCTATTTACTCACTGAGGAGTACATATTATCTGTAAAGAATAGCCATGCTACAATTAACAGCCCTAGAGAGGCTAGGTAACAGGGAGGACCGGGGGAGGGGGGGCATATGGATTTTCCTAGAAAGGGGAAATAGAAGAGATCTCTTGGGTGATGGGGAGGGTGGGAACAGAAACTGGACTGAGGGAGTAGGTGAAGGGAGAGAGATCCCTTGATGGGGGCATTTTAAGGTCAGGCAGAGGCCCAGTGAAAGGGAAACTCCTAGAGATGACCCCAGCTAAGACTCCTAACAACGGTGGATAGATAGCCTGAACTGGTCTTCTCCCGTAATCAGATTGGTAACTACCCCAATTGTTACCAGAGAGCCTTCATCCAGTGACTGATATAAATGGATGCAGAGATCCACAGCCAAGCATTGGACCCAGCTCCGCGAGTCCTGCTGAAGAGATGGAGGAAGGACTGTACAAGCTTAAGGGGGTGTGTGTGGTTTGTCAGGATCATCATGGGAGAGAGAACGACAGAGTCAAATGGCCTGGGCTCGTGGGACCTCACAGTCTCTGCAGCAATGGGATCCACCTAGGCCCTCTACATAGGCTTGGCAGTTGTGCAGCGGGCAGCTTATGGATGTCCAGTGAAGGGGGCAGGGCCTGGCCCTAAGGCTTTGGCCTGCTTTCAGGAATATTCCTCATACTGGGTTGCCTTGCCCAGCCTTAGTACAGGGGAGGAGCTTGGTCCTGCCTCCACTTGATATGCCATGCTTTGTTGACACCCATGGGAGGCCTTTCCCTTTCTGAATTTAACCAGCTGAGGAGTGTCCTGGGGAGTAGGGTATGCAGGTGGGGGAGGGGGAGGAGAGCAGGAGAGGAAACTTTGGTTGGAATGTGAAGTAAATGAGTAAATTTAATTTTTTGTTTGTTTGTTTGTTTGCTTAAATAGCCTAACCTCTTTTCATTAAGGCCAAGCAAAAAATTTTCAGTTTCCTGGGCATAGTGGCATACTTAACACTGAAGAGGAAGCCTGAGCTCAAGACCAGCCTGGTCTATATATATAGTGAATTTCAGGCCATCCAAAGATACATAGTAAGACCCTGTCTCAAATAAATAACAAAAAGCTTTCAATTTGACAATAAATGGCTCTGTTTATTCAATTTGATGAATACAAGACTCACAAATTGCACACACACACAAAAAAAAAATGGATAAATCTGATAATTAAAAAGGAAAATCTCACCAGGCTATGGTGGTACACACCTTTAGTGTCAGCACTCAGGAAGCAGACAGGTGGATTTCTGTGAGTTCAAGGCCAGCCTGGTCTCCATAAGTGAGTTCCAGGACAGTCAGGACTATATAGGGAGAACTATGCTGTAGAACTGTGTCTCAAAATGGGGAGGGGAGTCTTCACTGTAAAAATAGAAGCTATAAGCAAAGCAAAGTGATAATCACTGAGATACTGGAGAAGATATTAATAATAAATATAACCAACAAAGGGAATTCTACAAAAGATTAGGTATCCTTAATCAGACAAGGAAAAGTAGAGGCTTTGGGCCCCTCTTTGTGGTAAACAGTATGCTTAGTACAAAAGACCTTGGGCCTGACTCCCAGCACACTACCACAGAAAGAATCTGAGACAAGAGAATAAAAGGAACCAAGAGACCCACAGATATAGGGCTCAACTGGCAATAAACACCTTCAAAATAAATAAGGATTATAAAAAACAACATTGGCCAAACAGACAGCTGTGGCAACAATAAGTCCTGATGAGGGGGTGGAGATTCAAACACTGTCACCTGGTGGAAGAATGTACTAGTGCAACTTTGGAAAGCAATTTAGGAATATCTAATAAAACTATTTGCAAATCCAAAAAATCCAGCACTTCTAGGTATGCACACTTAAGAAATGTGCATCCACTTGTGCAAAGGCGCACACATTTGACAGCTCATGGTAACGTTGCAACAGTGAACAATTGGAAATGTATTACAGAAGCTTCTAAATCTTTGTTGCTCCTTCACCTGCTACTGGGGATTGAACCCAGGACCTCTCACACACTAAGCATATTCACTATCATTGAGCTATATCTCTCAGGTCTTAAGTCTTTGTAGTTTTAAGATACAAAAACCAAAAAACAAATCACTAGCCTTTCTTTTTAGAATGCTAACACTATGTCAAAATGTGCTGGACAAGTCTCTATCCTGGATGTCAACAACCTAGGTTTCTGATAAAGTAAGGATAATTGTAATTGTTTAGTTTGCTTCCGTGAACATCCCACCCATAGAAAACATAAGAGAAAGGGAGACGTGGAGTTCTTCTTGGTTGACAAACTTAGCAATTGAGAGAATTAGTGTATGTGTGAGTGTGTGTGAGTGTGTGTGTGTTTTAGTCATTGTAGTAGTAGTCCTTGTCATAATAGTAGCACACATAAAATAATTTATGATTTTAGTGTACAATTCAGGAGAATTAAAGATTTGCAGTGTTTTAAACTATCACTATCAACAATTAATTTTGCAAACTTTTCATCTTGCTAAACTGAAGCTCTATCCATACTAAGATAACTGCATTTTCTTCCCTCCTATAATCCTCGACAGACACAATTCCACTTAGACCTCTGCAGGTTTGATGATTCATAGAGTCACACATCATTTGTCTTTCTGCAGCTAGCTCGTCCCTTTAGGATTGCACCCACAAGGCTCATCTGTGTGGCTGGCTGCATGGGGAGAACTCCTTCCCTCTGAAGGCTAACATAACATGCTGTATGAACACATCATATTTGCACTCATCGGTGGACAGATACATTGGTAACTTCTCATCTGTGGCTATTGTAATAATAATGTGCTGCCATGAATATAATTAGTGTATAAAACTATATTGGCTCTCTGATTTCATTTTTCTGGGGCATATACAAGTAAAGTAAAACTACCCCATCATACAGGAATTCTAATTTTTTATACTAGCTTATACTTCCGAGGACAGTGCTCAGAGTTTACAGTTTCTCCATGGATGTTTATTGTTTTTAATGCAGGCAAGTGAATTCAGTCTGTGTAACTGATCTAAAACAAAACTATTTCTTTATACAGAGAAGCCACTCAAATACTGTGTTGAATTAAATCAACAATCAATATTGGTTTATTCAAATAAGTTCAACACACATGGTTCAATTGCATTTCTCCACAAGGCAACAGAATAGGCAATTCAAGAACTTAAAGGACACAAGATCATTGTATTTCCATCAACAGAGTGTATAATCTATGAAACCTAATACAATGAACACAATTTATTATTGTAATAGGTAAATATTCAGCAATTAAACCAGACATTTCTGTGCTAATAATGAAACTATTGAGTGTAGGTTACACTAACATAGTTTTGGTGAGAACAATCCAGAAAGCTAGGCAAGGTGCTTGCTCTACAACAAAGCCAGATTTACTCTTTACCTGCTTGTTGGCAAACACAACCAGAGGGAGCTCCGGGTTTGGTTCTATTAGCTGATGAAGGTATTTCTTGGCTTCAGGTAATCGTTTGTGATCAGCAGAGTCCACCACAAAGATCAGCAGCCATCCCTTGGGCAGGTACATTTCCCAGTAGGAGCGGAATGGCTCACTGCCACCAACTGCAGAGAATGGGAGAGGAAAAAGTCACAAAGTAATTAATTAATTAAAATCACAAGCCTGTCCACCAATGCTCTGATAAATGCCACTGAGTTAGACTGTGGTCAGCTCTGAGTGCCCAGAGGAATGTTACTGAGGAAATATTGCTCAGTGGGAATAACTGCCCCCTTAGAAATGAATCATTCATCCAAGAATCACAAAAAATCAACTTGAAAAGCCAGGCCAGGCAGTTCATGCCTGTAATCCCAGCACTCAGGATACTGAGGCAGGAGGATTGCTGTGAATTTGAGGCCTGCCTACCAACACAGTAAAATTGTGTTTCAAGCAAACAAAGATAATCTGTATGGAGATTAAATACTTGAGTGATGTCTCCCTATCCTGAAGACACAGTAGAATGTACAACTACTGCTTGCTCATCCAGCATAAGAGAAAATGGGCATAGGCTACTAAAACAGTGGAAGATGGTAGGCTAAAATTAACGTCTATGTGTCTGTGTCTCTGTGTGTGGATGGATGGATGGATACATAGATGGATATAGGGTTTTACTATGTAGCCTGGCTGACCTGGAATTCACTATGCAGACCAGGTTAGCCAGAGTCACAAAGCTCCACCTGCCTCTGCCTCTGGGTAAACGCATACACCACTATGCTTGGCTTCTAAAATGGTTTTTAATATTTATTTTTATGAATATGCATGTGTATGTCTTTGTGACCATATGCCATTTGTTTTGTATGTCTGCGCATAGGCCAAAGAGGAAATGGATCCCTTGAAGCTGGAGGTATAAGTTGTGAGCTTCCTCATAAGGATGCTGGGAATTGAACTCATATTTTTTGCAAGAGCAGTGCAAGCTGTCTGAGCCACCTCCCTACCTGGGAAAACCATTTAAACATTTGTGGGAATGTTACATTCCTGTCATTGCAACTGGTGAGAAGCTGGATTTTCATTTACATCACTTATTTGTGTGTTACGGATTTTATTGATTTAGAAGCTTATCTATTTTTTTAATATTTCCAATATACTAGTTTTTGGCATTTCTGACCTTTGCCATTGTGTCTTTCTTCCTGGTTTCACTGGTTTCTTAGTGTCTTTTGCCCCCTCTTTGTTTTTATTGTTACTGTTTCTTCAACACGTTCTTGGCTAGCGCAGCAGGCTAGCCTCTAGTTCATGATTCTCCTGCCTCAGCATCTCAAGTGCTCAGGTGACAAGTCTGTGACACCACATCTGACTTCATTGTTGTCTTTTAACAATGACTCAGTTCTCTTGCCTTATCCACAATGACTTTTTCTTGGAGCTGAGAGTTACGTAGCAGTAGATAAACCAATTATTAAAAGTTTTAAATTAGCAAGTGCTTCGTTTAAATATTGTGTTAAAATAGTGATCTTTGAGACTGGACAAAAGCAAAGATTATGTAATGACTGTAGTCCTGGGGGGGAAGGGAGGGGCAGGTTCTCCTCACGTGGGAGCTGAAAAGGATGAAACATACACTTTTGATGCTTGCTTTGGAGATAGAAAACCTCAGTGTTTAACTTGCAGAATAATGCCATAGATAATGACTGTCAAGGGTGATGCCCAGGGCTCCCCCTTGAGCACCTCAGTGGAAGAGCAGCCTCCATGTACAGGCCAGTGTACTACTACAGGGAAAGGAACAGATAGATATAGGATAATTCAGTCTGACTTTGCTTGTTTTGTGACAACAGCAAAGGCCAATTAGGAGTCCAAGTGGAGGTGGCAGAAGACATCTGGACATGCTTGGGTTGTTTAGATGATTCTGGGTATCTCTAGATGATATTTAGGGCCATGAGGACAAATAAAGTCTTGGTGTGGGGGGAGACAGAAGGCCTGATCTGACTTTGGAAACTTGATTATTAGTGAGGTGGGGGCACAGTAGAGAGGCTCTGTGACTACTAGCTAGCTAGAGGAGGTTTGGAACTGCCTCTGATTTCATTGTTGAGGACACCCTTTATAGTTGCTTAGATGACTATATGTCTGCAGCAGTGAGGGAAGATGTAGGATGGTTCCAGGAGAGTACCCGAGGGCATGCTAAAGCCTTCCGCTAAGCCTCCTTTGTCGCCAGCACTACAGAAAATGGAGAAAATCGAAACAAAAAGTGGACTCCTCACCCCCACCCAGCACCCGAGTATTAAACTACACATCATCCCAAAGGGTAGAAGAATCCCCCTCGCATCACTTCTCCCAAGATTACAATGTCAATAGAGAATACTACTTTAGCTTAAGATGGATGCTAGTGGGAAACAGAACTTACTCTCCAGGAACTCCATCTGCCTGTCTTCAGTGTTGATGCAAACTTCGTTGAAGCCTTGGGTAGGTGCCACACTGTGCTGGACTCTGTTGGAAGCCATCAAGTGAAGAATACTGGTTTTTCCTGCTCCATCCAGGCCCAGTACTAGGATCTGCTTACTATTCTCCTGTAAAATAAAAAAATCAATCAATCAGTTCATGTTCCAGGTCTGTGTTTGGCTGGCTAATTAGAACCGTGGAATTGCTAGCCAGTCCAAACCTAAACTATCTGTGATGTCACTCCTGTGTTCTTTTTCAATTGTCCATTTCCTTGTCAGTCTGTCAAACGACAAATACATGTGCACACGTGTAGAATGCACACACATCTTAGAATTTACATGCTGTGTAGTGTCACGGATTTATGGATACCAGAACTAATTTCTACATATTTTTTCTTTTTCGCATTGTGTGTGTGTGTATGTGTATGTGTGTGTGTGTGTGTGTGTGTGTGTGTGTGTGTGTGTGTGTGTGTGTATACTCATGCACAGGAGCACTTCACCTTAAGTCCTGGGAATCACATTTAGGTTGTCAGGCCCTAAAGCAAACATCTTTACTTGCTGAGCCATCTCAGGAGCCCATTTTTCATCTTGAATTTCCATCTATTGGCAACTGCCCTAGAGTGGTTTGTCTATGGTTACAGGTATGGTCTGTTCCACCCAACATGGAAGCATTTAAGGTCTCCTTATTTGTCTTGTCTTAGCAGTTGGACAATTTGGCTATAAAATATTAGGACAAAATTCCTCTTTTATGTTT
Organism: Sigmodon hispidus; assembly: GCA_004025045.1. Taxonomy (NCBI): domain Eukaryota; kingdom Metazoa; phylum Chordata; class Mammalia; order Rodentia; family Cricetidae; genus Sigmodon; species Sigmodon hispidus. The sequence continues at coordinate 14,287 of PVIH01007742.1, forward strand.
TGTTTGCTTGTTTGTTTCTGAGACAAGGTATCTCTGTTTAAAAGCTTTTGCTGTCCTGGAACTCACTTTGTAGACCAGGATGACCTCAAACCCACAGAGCCCTGCGACTACCTCTACCTCCTGAATGCTGAGATTAAAGGTATGAACCACAACTGCCCAGCTCTCATGTTTTTGATACAGGTATCATGGTTAAGCAGAAAGGCTAAGGCTATAGAAATTGTCAAACATGTCTCAGTAACACAAGAATATTTGTTATAAAGCCCAACATTAAATCCAGGGATTTAAAAGCAAACTTCAAAAGCAGCTTTCTACTAGCATTCCAGCCTTAGAGATTTTCATCACAAATGATCAGAAAGGAGCGCATACCTTTAATTTCAGCACTCAGGAGACAGAGGTAGAATTCTGAGTTGAGATTAGCCAGGTCTACATAATGAGTTCCAGGGCAATCAAAGCTACATAGTGAGATCTTGTCTTGAAAAACAAACAACAACAAAAACAAACAAACAAACAAACAAAAACCCAAATGATCAGAAAGGAAAGTAAGCATGAATACAGAAATAATTCAGGCTGCTCAGAGATGTGGCTTCCATAGGGTGAACAATAATTATCTAAAAACAAAATAAAAAACCCAAATAACAAAACACTAGCAATTATTGTTAATGCTACTGCTTCTAAAGTAACAACATTATACAATTCTACTTATCCTATCTGAACACTAAAAGGTATTATTGATTGATTGATCACAGTGCTGAGGATCAAACTCAGGGCCTTGAATGTGCTGGGCAAGTTTTCCAACCCCAGCCAGAAAATGATCTTGTTCTTTGATTTGCAGATTTTTTACTCTGTAGCCCTGCTTGGCCTGAAACTGACTATGTAGATCAGGCTGGCTTTGAACTCATGGATCTACCTGCCTCTGAGGATTAAAGTTTTGTACCACCATACCTGGCTCAAAGGGTGATCTTAAATAGTGTTAGAATCTCTAGCTCAGCTCTTTTGTCAAGAGTTTTTTTTTCTTGAGTCTTATTTTATATCCCAGAGTGGCCTTAATCTCCCTAGTACTGAAACTGAAAAGAAAAAAAATCTGCTTAAGAAAAAGAAAGTAATCTGTGTGAAAGATTAAAAGTATTAAAGTATGACCTAACAGGGACATGTAGAAAGCATGATTTATAAAGGCCTCACAGCTTCAAAAACAGCTTTTTGTTCTTGAAGTGAGATCTTGAGAGGGGAAAAACTGGCTTTTGTAGTGTATTCTGGTGCACTCACCTGAATCCACCCCCTGCCCCTGTAGGTCAAAGGCTGACACTTAGGTTTTACATAGATGCTGGGGATCCAAATTGAAGTTCAAGTGCTTGGCCATTCCCACTATACCCCTGGAGCCAACTTCTGGGCTCTAAGGAATTGGTATTCTTGTGAGAATCTCATACCTCATTCTAAAATATGAAATCCTAAGCCCTTACTGTCTTACCCATTCTAAGTGTTAACGTTACCATTCTGAGAATAGATCATGGTAAGGAATAGGACATTGAAAGTTTTAAAAACCACACACTTTAAAGAAACAGAGGCACCAAGAAATGGCTGCAGGGTGTGGATTGTGTCCCTACAATTCCCACTGTGAGTCCTACCAGGCCACCCTAACATACACTATTAATTCAGACTATCCTCACTGCTGAAATTAGGATGTATGTTATACTGGTTGGTCATATTTTGATTGGCAGTCTTGTATCCAAAGTCTTAGAAAATATTGTGTTAAAAAACTGTCCCTTGCTCTTGGTTACACTGTTGCCCCCAGGTCTGTTTTCCCTAGAAATTCCACATTCTCTCATGGTTTACATTTTGCTTATACTTTTAGTCTACAATATAGGTTTTGGGCTGAGGTGTTGTAGCTAAATGGTATAGTTTATTGCTGAAGTTCTGAGTTCTAACAGCAGCTCTAAAAGCCAGGCCTAGCCAAACCACAGGATCATTCACGTTTATTTACTCCTAGGGTCCATAACTACCAGAAACTATATAGTTTCTCAAATTAGAGGAAATCGAAAGAACCTTCATATCAGAGTGCATCAGAGAAGCCTGGCCTGGGAAAACCGCTCCACTAGGCAAATACTCAAATCTAATTCTGAACATCACTGTTCTTTGTCAATAGTTATTTCTTGCATCATTTGTGGATCTGTATTTTTGCCAGGGATCAAGTCTCCATTAGTAATTCCAACTGTTCAGAACTAGAAAACAGCTTTGAACCAAGGAACCAGTAAAGGAACCTGGAACACTAAGAGAGAGTTGTTTCTGACGGAAACAATGCCTGAGGTTCTTCTGAGTCTGGTAAATAAAGTCTGGGACTCCTCTCCACCACAGGTGTTTTGAAAGCTTTGCAAACAGTAACTACTGCGCTCTCGGAAAAGAACCCCCGGAGCTCCTAAACACACCATATGCTCATCGTGCATGTGTCCAGGAGCCCTCTCTCTTCCAACGAAGATACATTCACTGTAAGTGCGGGAAGGAGGGTTCGCTGCTGTTTTCAGCATGGTCTAGTGGTCCACACGGTGGATAGAGCCCGGGAAAGAGACAGGAGCTGGTCCCTGAGTTCAACTAGGACCAAGATCCCTGGTCTCCGGACACCAGACCACAAGGGGTAGGACCAGGGGATGTGATAAGGGGTGAAGTTGGAGCGGGGGTACATTCGAACTTGGCACATCCCCCCATCCATAGACAGAAGCCCTCGGGCAAGACCCTGTACTCTGCGTACAGGGGACGACGTAACAGAGCCGGCGGGTCTGGACGCCCACAATGGCCTGGGAGGCGAGGGTCCCGTCCCAGGTCTCTTACCGGCGGCGGCGGGTACAGGATTTTAATCGAGGTGCTGCTGCTCCCTTTGACCTGTTCTGTGACCTGTTCCTTCTCTTTCTCCGTCTCTTGCTCCTCCCTCTGGAATTCCTTCCTTTTCCCGTTCTCCTTATTTTTCTCGTTCACATTTTTATTTTTCTCTTCCTTTCCTTTCTCTTTTCCAGTCCCCTGGTTTTTCACGTCCACGCTCTTCCTTTTCTCCTCTTCCTTCCCGTTCTCCTTGCTTTTCACGTCCGCGCTCTTCCTTTTCTCCTCTTCCTTCCCGTTCTCCTTGCTTTTCACGTCCACACTTTTTCTTTTCTCGTCTTCACTCTCTTTCTCTTTCCCGTTCTCCTTGCTTTTCACGTCCACGCTCTTCCTTCTCTCCTCTTCCTTCCCTTTCTTTTTCCCGTTGTCGCTTTTCTGCCCCGTCTCTTTCCCCTTCTTGCTTTTCACCTCTGCAGACTTCCTTTTCTCCTCTTCCTTCCCTTTCTCTTTCCCCTTGCTTTTTACTTCCACATCTTTCTTTTTTTCCTTCTCTACCTTTACCGTTTCCCTGCTGCTGCTGCTCGAAGAAAACCTATCCCTCTCCCTTTTTGCTTTGCCCCTCTCCATCCCCGCCGCCGCTGTTCCCCTTCCCTCCCCCGCGCGCCCGCGCGCCGGAGCCGCGGCTCTGGATCCTGGCAGGTGTGGCCCCGGTGTGGGGCTCCAGGTGGAGACGTAGGTCCAGAAGGCGTAGGCCACACCCGCGGTCACAGGGTCGCAGGCCGCGCCAGTGAGCGCAGCTGGCATTTTGCTCTAGCTCGTCGGCCTCGAGCAGGCTGCCGATTCGTCGAGCTTGAGGCTGAAGGCGAGGACCTAGAGGGTGGATGAGCCCAGTCCAGGGGAACCTGGTGATCCTGAATAGAGAACTGGGAGAAACAGGCCAAGTGGACCGCTTTTGCTGGAGATCCATAGGTAGCCCTTGCTCCAAAGGGCATAACGGCACAATTTGGCAATGTTGAAGAAATGCCTTCTAGAGTTTGTTATCTAGCTTGAACCCCCAATTTACTCTTCCAGTCCGTGCCTGTAACTTAAGAATGCCTAACCAGTCTCTAGAAGACTCCCCAGCTTTCTCTAGCTTACAACCATCACCCCAGAACGCAGCTTAGGCATCTCCCTGCCCCCACTCCATGTGAATTCCACTGGAGCAACAAAAACAAGGGCTGCTATCCAGGACTGTCTGGCTAAGGACAGATTGCAGGTCTTGACAGCTAGCCAGGACAGACATCAAAACCAAAATGAGGCAAAGTCTAACCCCCTACATGCTCAGTGTGTGGCAATTTAAGCGCCCTAAGTGAGGTGGCTTGTTTCTTTAGCTAGCTGAGGAACTCTAGGGTTCTCTTATTCTCTAGCTGGACTGGGATATTTCACAATTTACCAGAGTTGTTTTTGTAGGGATGGGGTGTAAGTAGTGACAGAGTACTTGCTGAGTAAAAGCCCTGGGTTCCTGCTCAGTGGAAAAGATGTGTAACATCAGGACATGGATGCCTCTTGCCTGTATCCTGTTGATGGGGATGCTGAGGAAGGACTGCTTGAGTTTAAGCCCAGACTGAAGCTATACAGTTTTAATGCCAGGCTAGTGTGTTGAGACCCTGTGCTTCCGCCATCATATGCAAAGATTTAGTTCTTATATGAAACTGATTTCCTTTCATCAGATGTCTCAAATAAGCTGGTAAGGAATGATGGCAAGTTCCAGAAGGCTTCAGTGATGGGACAGTTTTTAACGTTACCCATCTTCAGTTGTCCTGAAAATGCTAGGCTGGGGCTGGGCTAGATAGCAGTTAAGAGCACTGTTGCTTTTTCAGAGGACCCAGGGTTCAATTTCTAGTACCCAGATGGCAGCTCACAACTGTCTGCAACTCCAGTTCCAGAGGATCTGACATCTTCACACGGATACACAGGCAAAATGTCAATGCACGTAAGAATAAATAAACTGTTAAAATATGCCAGGCTCAACCCTTAACAAAATGTTTGTAGCCTGACTCTCCAACCTTTCCCTGCCTGTGGTCCCACAGCCATTTATAAAATACTCAGAGGCTTATACAAATTATAAGCTGTTGGCCTATTGTTCAGGCTCATTCCCAACTAGCTCTTACAACTTAACCCTTTTCCATTAATCTGTCTTCCCTGACTCCACCCTTCTTCCTTTCATCTATGCCTGGATTTCCCACCTGCCTCTAAGCTGCCTCTTTATTAACCAGTGGTAATGAGGCATACTCATAGCATACAGAAAGACACCCCACATCAAAGGTTTGCACTGCTTGCTGATGCACACACAGTAGGATAGATTATTTTTCTTTTTCAAGATTTATTGTTTTATGTTTCTGGGTATGTTTTGCCTGTATCAAAATGTACGTTGTGCAGAGGGGGCCAAACAGGGTGTCTTATTGGTTTTTATAAATACACACACACACACACACACACACACACACACACCAGTATGTACCAGTTAAAAGACTTACCCAAAAATAGTTACTAGAATGTTAATACAGATGAAGCTTAAGACTTAAATAACTTACTTAAAAAAGGTTCCTGTGCTTCGCAGTGACAATACCACCCACTGCTAATAAAGCCAACTGAGAATACTATATATGTACTTCACCAGGATGTTGTGGATCAAAATCCCAAAGTTCAGAAAACCCCACCAAGAGTCTCTTGGTAAACTTAAGAAAATTACCTTTAACCATAAGAGATGTAACAGAATCCTAAATGACAATTATTCCTGGAGGAGGATATTCAGTCTCACCAAGACTGTTCTCTGGAGAGCTGTGGAAATCTTTCTTAGATGCCATTTAGCCAGCCCCCATTTGTAATCCCATAGAACAGGAAAGCCTTGTAAAGACTCACTGAAGAAGTTTCAGTAGATAATGTTCAACCACAGCAGCACTTTATTAACAAGGACAGAGTAATCTGATCACAGGAAGATAGAAGTGTGAAATAAATGACAGCTTGGGTGGCATTAATGATTACTACACATGGGGAGAGCCCAGGTGTGCCTCACAACTTCAGTAGGAAAGTGGCCTGCTGGCAATAAAAGACAAAAGCAACATTTACACCACACAGTGACACAAGCCACATTCCTTTGAAAAGGGTCATGTCCCATAACCAGAAAGGGGAACTATCTGGGACAAATGCTCTTGTGAATTTCAGTACCACCTGGTACTGTTTTCTCTTAAAGAAGTCAAAGTTTATGTTCTTGATGGTGGCCATTTAGTGTTCTGATTAAGAGGCCCAAACCCATTTGCCCTCAGAACGCTGGGCCTAAGCATCAAATATTTGTAACATTGATACATTTTCTTGAGGTCTTCAGTGGAACTAAATCAGCATGTTAACATAATCTGAAAATGAAAGTGGCAAGCGTACAAAGGAGTCAGATGTGTACACATACACATACACGTGAGAGTCCCAGTTCCAGTATCACAGGACAGAGAACTTAAGGTTAAAATTATTTTACACATCGAGTCTTTCTGGCCACTCATATACTAAGATCTCTTTCATCACATGATAGTTCTAAACAAATAACTTGGAATGCTCAGAAGATTCCACCTTTAGCCTCGTAAGACATAATTTAAGGTGAGACTTGGAAAGGAACGCATATCTTCACACTAGCTGAAACAGGAGAAACACTTTCCATTTAAATCCTTGGAAACCTTAGATAAGGTGCCTTATATTCAGTCATCTTCGGTCTTCTGTAAAGCTATTTGGTACAGGTAGGCCAAATCTGGTTAGGCAGTCTGAGGAGGACACTTCCCATCTGAAGTCTAAGAAATCATTTGGAGACTATGGGACAGGACTGACGGAGGAGGGAGCGCTGTGCATCCTGCTGTGTTACCTTTATTATGTTCCCAGTGTCACTGACACTGGACAAGAACAGCCTGTAACAAGTACATTGTCTTCACCAGCCACTTTTGCCTCCTTTCTTCTTCTTCTGTTGCTGTTTCTTCTTTGCTGCTGGGGCCCCTGCAGGTTTCTGGTGTCTTGGGGGTACAATGTTACTTGTAGAGGAAGATATGGTTGCTGCACTGCCAGGTCTTGGGGAGGTGGGTGGGCTGCTCACAGTCTTACTGGCATCCCTGAAATGAAATCAAAAAGGGTTTTAGTCATTTAGAAACACAGGAAAAGGTATAAGCATAAATGTGCATGTATTTCACTTTCTACATTGGCTAATCTCTCATACATTTTAAGGATTGGTGCATCATTCCTCTGTATGCTCCTTTTTATATTTTTTGAACCATCTTGTAACTAAAGAAAATGTAATATATGCTCCATGCCAAATTTAGTAAGTTTAGAAAACCAACCTTAAATCACTTATAATTCTATGTTGAAATAATTCACATTTAAAATTTTTCTTTCAAGGTATTACTTACCTATCACACATCTAAGTAGTTCATTATCTTTAGTTTCAAGACTATATGTAATTATAGGCTGTTTTGTGGTTTATAGTACTAGGGGTTAGACCCAGGATCTTACACATGCTAGGCAAGGGCTCCATTACTGGGTCATTCTTACAGCCTTTAGAATATTTAGTTTTTAACAACAATCACGTAGTTTTAGTATTTGCAATAAAATCAAACAGTATCTCTTCTTCCTTTCACATAGCACAAATACTTAGCAAGGCTGTAGGTCTGTATTTCTCATACAGCATATAAACAAAGTCTCCCAACCCCTAAGTCAGCTCCAAGATGAGCTCCATCCTGAGGGACTTACAGTTCAGAGGAAGCTCCCCCTGCAGTGGCTCCTTGTGTTCCTTTTCCAATCTGGTCCTTCTTTTTACCCTTCTTCCTTCCTCGGTAGTAAGAACGTTCTCGCATGGGTAGCCATCTTTCTGGATCTGGGGTAACTTTTGGGTCATAATTCTTAGGCAGCTTTCCTAAAAATGATTGGTAAGTGAGAAATACACCTAGAATAGTTTCCAGCTTATTTGCTGAAATAATGTGTTCATGACTTATAATAAATAAAACTGAAATTTGTCTGAGAGAGCTTTTTTGTCTGTTTTTGATTTCACCGTGTAGCCCAGGCTGGTCTTGGACCTGTGATTCTCTCACCTCTCCCTCTGGAGTGCCAGGATTGCAGGAATACACCATATTCAGATGTCAAGAAAATTTGTCCTGAGATAGTATCTCACTATGTAGCCCAGACTGGCCTTGAACTCACAATGATCTGTTTGTCTCTGCCTCTCCAGTGATAGAATTAAAGATTTGTGTCACTACACAGAAGGGAAAATATCTTCCAGACATAAATTTACAAAATTTATAATTTTTATCTAATAAGTCATAGATTTTAAAGAAAAAACGGGGCATTAATATAGAAAGATCAAAAACTGGAGGCCAGCTTGGGCTACTGAAACCATGTCTACATACCAGGTAGGAGTAAGCTGATATCCAGGTACTGGGACAAGAAATGAAGAAGACGACTTCTGAAGGCAGTGGACTAATGCAAACACTAGTCTGTATAACTTCTGTAAACTCCACTTAAATAGCAATAACTACACATTTAGAACTTAAAAAACATATGGGCCTTTGGTAATGCATTTAACTAGGGTTTGAAAATCTATCTCAACAATACAGAAATCTGTATTTTTTTTCCTTAAAGCCTTACCTTTCTTCTTTTTCTTCTTCTTTTTCAAATCTCCCTGGCTAAAAAGAAATTGAGAACCATTATCACCACTGTGATAAACATAATCCATTACATATGTGCAAAAGAGCAAGCTGGGCATGTTTATATAAAGTTGTATGTAAAACTTGGTACCAGCTCAACCACACTGAAGACTTTTCCCTTAAGGAATAACAAGAATCAGCCATTATGGTGTATGTGTGTAATGTGTGTTTGTGGGTTCTCACGCCAATGCACATGTTAGAGGGAAGAAGGATCAGCCATTATGGTGTATGTGTGTAATGTGTGTTGGTGGGTTCTCATGCCAACGCTCATGTTAGCGGGAAGAAGGACACTGCAGACCTGGTTCTCCCGCCTTCATGGGCTTCTGGAGGGAAAGCTCAGAGTAAGCTTGCAAAGCAAGTGTCTTGTATCTGTTAAGCCCCGCCCCCAGATAGGATTTATTTATGTAGCATAGACTGATCCCAAACTCCAAGTCCTGCCTCAAGGTTTCTGGGGCTGGGACCTCCTGAATGTTCTTCCAGGCTTGGCTCAAAACAATCTTAAAAGCTACACATTAAGTTTAATGTAAAACTCTTAAAATATAAATATCTATTCTTTGAAAAGAGCTATCATGCCTAAATTACCTAATTATCTTTTAAGTAGTTTGAGCCGTATATAAAGTATCTAAGTACAAGAAGTCTACTAGTAAGTTATTTATACAAAACCAATAACTTATCATGCCTTTGTGAGAATCAAGAATCTCTTTGCCAGAGAACATGCAATCTGTTAGAAGGATATAGAAATCAGGTCACACTGGTCATGGAGTTAGAAGGAAAAAAGATTATTCTGTACTTTTTGTTTTATTTTTAAAGATTCATTATGTATACAATATTTTTCCTGAATGTGTGCCTGCATTCCAGAAGAGGGCACAAGATCTCATTACAAGATGGTTGTAAGCCACCATGTGGAAACTGAACCCCGGGCCTCTGAAAGAGCAACCAGTGCTCTCAACCTCTCTCCAGCCCCAATTCTGCACTTTTGAAAGACAAAATCATACTATGTAGCCACGGCTGGCCTGAAATTCACTATATACATCATGTTGACCTTGACTCACAGATTTCTAACCTCTGCCTCCTGAGTGATAGAATTATATAGGCATACCAGGCCTGTTTTTGTTTTGTTTTCCCTTAAAAACACATCTGCCAAGGCCGGTCTTCAGTTGATGGCCTGCTTCTCTCTTCCTAGTACTGGTAGTTCAGGCCTGTGCCAGCACACTTGGCTCACCATGTAGAGAAGGCTGGCCCTGAATTTGAGAGGCACCTGCCTCATTCTCTAAGAAGTGCAGTGGCACAAGCATGCCTTCCACCACTAAATAATGTAAAAGGGAAAAAAGTAGCTAGGCATGGTGGTCCATGCCTTTAATCCTGGCACACAGAAGGCAGAGGAAGGTACATCTTTCTGATCTGTATAGTAAGTTCTAGGCTATCTAGAGCAAGAGAAATTATCTTTTTTTCTTTTTTTGGTTTTTCAAGACAGGGTTTCTCTGTGTATCCCTGGTTATCCTGGAAATCACTCTGTGTCAAAAGCACAAAAATCCACCTGCCTCTGGCTCCCTGATATTAAAGGTTGCGATTAAAGGATTAAAAGCGGGGCTGGAGAGATGGCTCAGCGGTTAAGAGCACCGTCTGCTCTTCCAGAGGACCTGGGTTCAATTCCCAGCACCCACGTGGCAGCTAACAACTGTCTGTAGTTCCAGTTCCAGGCAAACACCAAGGCAAATAAATAAATAAATAAAGTTTAAAAAAAAAAAAAAAAAAAAAAAGGATTAAAAGCTTGTAACTGTCTATAGCTGCAGCTCCAGGGAATCTGGCATCTTCACACATACATACATACTTGCAGGCAAAGCACCAATGAACATATCCCTGCCCCCCCAAAAAGGATGAAAATAATGAAAAATTACAAAAAACCATTTGGTATCTTCCATGCTCTGTTTATTCTAAACCAAAACAAAAATCTTAAATATTAAAAAAGTATTTTTATTGCTGGACATGATGACACCAATCTTTAATCTCACACTTAGAACTCTGTGAGTTCAAGGCCAGTGTGGTCTCCACAGTAAGTTCTAGGCCAGTGAAGACAACACAGTAAGCTCCTCCTCTCCCAAATACAGACACCCACAGAGAGAGAGAGAGAGAGAGAGAGAGAGAGAGAGAGAGAGAGAGAGAGAGAGAGAGAGGAGAGAGAGAGAGAGAGAGGAGAGAGAGAGAGAGAAGAGAGAGAAGAGAGAGAAAGATATAAACAGACTGTATGTGCCACGTGCCCATGAGTGCCTCTGGATTCCCACAGAGGGTGTCAGGTGGTTGTGAGCAGCTCAACATGGGTGCTGGGCACCAAACTCAGGTGCCCTGGAAGAGCACACAGCACAATTCACTGCTGAGATATCTCTCTAGCCCTTAGCTCCTTATTTTGTATAAAAACAATGAAGTTATTAACAGCTGGCTGCAATGGCTAATATCTGTAATATTAGCATCTGGATGCTTTTGAGGCAGGTGGAGTGCTACAAAACTGAGGTCTCTGTAGGCTATAGAATAGATACTGCCTCAAAAAAAAAAAAAACAAAAAAACAAAACAAAAACAAAAACAAAAAAAAACAACCTGTAAGGTTTTGTGTATTTGTAAAGGAGAAAAGATCTGAAAGAACACTGATATTTACTCTCCGAGGCTAGTTCTGATGCGACAGGAGGTGGTAATGAGGAGCAAAAAGTGGAAACAGAAAAAGAGAAGAACAAGCAATTTTATTCATATGGGATTTTTATCTAGAGGTAAAATTCCTCTTGGGCTGTGGACATGGCTCAGCTGATAAACTGCTGACCGCACAAACATGAGACCTGAGGTTCAGATACTTCCACTGCACACAGAAGGCTTGGTCAGCAGCAAACCTCTCTGTACCCCTGCATGCTGGGGAAGTGGAGGTAAGAGGCTCTCCAGAACTAGCCTGCCCACTAAGCTATGCTGAATAGGTAAGCTCCAGTGGGAGACCCAGTTTCAGAAAATGTGGTAAGTGACTGATGTTGACCCCGGGCCTCTGCACACACATGAAAGTTGTACCCGAATACATGCACAGACAATAAATGTTTTTATTCTTAATGAAATTTCTACTTGTGTCTTCATTCAGGGTCTCATTTAGCTCCAGACAGAGGAACTGGCTGAAGCTAAGGATGACCTGGAACTCTTGAACCTCCTGGTATTCCAGGCTTGTGAGTCACATTCTAGTGTATGTGATGCTAGGGATTGACAGAGACTGAACCCAGAGTCTCCAGAGTGCTAGGCAGGCAGGCATTCCACCAACTGAGTGAGACATATCCCAAACCCCAAATTCTCTTACATAGTTTTGAATCAGCTGTAAAAAATGATTTAAAAACATTTTCAATTAGAAGAACATTACCCTTGTTCCTTTGGCTGATTATCTCCAGTAACTTTCCCACCCTTCTTCCGAACGTATGTAGCACCAGGAGAATTTTCAAGAGCCTCCACATCCACTTTTAGAGACATGCTATCTGATGAGGGCAAGTGTTTACTAAGACTGGGATAGGACAGGTGTTCAGGAACACAACATACACACAATTATGTCTGTCAGCACATCTCTGTCAACAGAAAGATACCGTATTTTCCTGATGGTCTTTATCAAAAGCAAAAAAATACTCTTAAATCTTCTATAGAAAAACAGGTGACATTAAATACACAATATATATTTTGAAAGAGAAATGAATCATGTATTCCTTAACTCTAGTAGTGATGCAGTTCAAGGATTCCCAAGCTTCCAAATGCATAGGCTGTCTCAGCACAGAGGCTTTGACTAGTAGCTTCTTAGCATCTGATATGCAGCTCAGTTCTAGGAACATGGCCTAATCAGAGTAACACTTAGAACCCAAAACTGATCAGCCACGATATTTAATTTTCTTTCTTTTTTTTTTAGTTTTGAACTCAGGTTAGTCTTGAACTTGCCATATGGCTAAAATGACCTGATTCTTCTGCTGCCACCTCCCAAGTGCTAGGACTGCAGGAATACATTACCATACCTTGTCTCTAGATCATCTTATCAACATTGTTGATGATGGGCATGTGACTCCCTCCTCCTTTATTATTGTTTTCCAATCATACTGATATCTAGTTCTAAATTTTGCTGTCACCAGGCTGAAGCAAACCTGTGAGTTGAAATTTCTAACAGAAACACACTGTTCCCAACACAAGTACTAGCAGAGCTCTGGTGCTCTGCAGAGGGAGAGGGCTGTGTAACAAAGGATACGCCTTTGCTTTCTCTGGATCCACAAGCGAATAAGCAGAAATGAGCTGGGCTAGGGTATGAATATCTTTTGAATTTTGCCTAAAAGAAAAAATAAAGTTAATAACCAGTTTTATAAAAGTGACACTAACATAAACAAAGAGAAAACCCTTCTCTGCACCACTTTTCAGGGCTTACTTCCACAGCTGTTCTAGGTCACTAACTGCCTCCTTCTTCCGTCCGTATTTGAGCTTGAAGTTTGCGGCTTCTCTTATCAAGGACAAATGAGCAGGAGATTTGGGCTACAGGTTCAACAAAACAAAACAAAGTCTTAAGCTAAATAGTCAGCCAGTGAAATCTGATTTATATATATATATATATTTAAAATAGACCTGCTCACTAAATTCCTCATCTTAAATTTTACTAAGTATGTAAAAGAACAAGTAATTATCAATTTATGAAACTAGAACATAATCCATCCAAAACACTTGTGCCCTCCTACCACTAACAGTTAATAACAGTGTAATGCAACTTGAATGTGTGTATATAGTAAAGTGTATGTATGTGTACATGGTAGTAAGTTGATATTACCTATGCAGAAATTGATACTAGAAAAAAATGAAGATGCACTTGTTAGATGAGACATGATAAAAATATTCATTCCATACACTGATGTTTTAATAACCAGTCACCCATGAGCAATTAGCTCCTTACCAATAATGTACAATAATATCATGACTTTTGGACATACATAAGAAAAAGCTTCTAAAAATATAAATGAGTTGTTTTGTTTCATCTTGCAGCTGTTCTTATGTCTAATAATTTTATTTGAAGCTGGCATACTTCACAAAAATTAATTACAGTATAGTTGCCTTCCATTTTAAAAGTAATGACTCAAAATATTTCAGTTCTGAAATTTTGGCTCAGTAGAATATTTTCTTATAGATGGGAAAATATGCCCTTATAGTACTTGGCTTCATCCTTACCTGATGGCTTTGGTACCACTGGATGGCTTGTGTGAAGACCTCAATGGCGCTATCAATATCTTCCTCATGGCTGTACATGGTCACTAATGCAGACACCTGCCCAGCAAGAGTAAGTTAATGAACAAAATGCTCCACTCACTCTCAGAACATACTTTTTAAATTTAAAAATGCTAAAGAATGAATAAAGATTAATGAGACCTCAGTCAGTACCTAATTCACCATAAACATTATTCTGTTTAGAACACCCAATTCCTGGGGCTGGAGAGATGGCTCAGAGGTTAAGAAGTTAAGACTGTTCTTCTAGAGGTCCTGAGTTCAATTCCCAGCAACTACATGGTAGTTCATAACCATCTATAATGACATCTGGTGCCCTCTTTTGTACAATGCATATGTAATAAATAAATATTTAAAGAAAAAAAAAGAGGAAAAATACAGTCATTTCCAAATATGAAGTCAGTTATTTATAAAATGGACTTCTAAAGCAGGGTTAAGTTTTGTAAGATCAAAACACAAAAAGCATTTTGATATATTTATAGAAGCTATCTTGTTGGACATTTAAGTGTGTGATCAGGAAGCTTCCAACATGGCTGAACTGTAACGAGATGCCTAAACTGTAAACAGTTTACTCTGTGAGCTTGTGGGGCAGCAAAGAAACCCAGTTTGTATGTGTATGGGTATGTGCTTGTGCACTTGAAAGAACAGTAAAGGACAGGAAACAGAAAAAAAGCATTTTAAAGAAACTTTGGTAAAACTGACACAGTTTGGTCATATTGGTGAGAAAAGGAGACAAGTGTGATGGATGGCTAATCTTGGACATCAGCTTGACACATCTGGACAGTGGGAACCTCAACTGAAGAACTGCCTCCATCCGACTGGCCTGTGCCATGTTTGTGTGGCATTTTCTTAATTGATGACTGATGTGGGCAGATGTAGCCCACTGTGAATGGTGTCGTCACTGGGCAAATGGTCCTGAACAGAATAAAAAGTGTAGCTGAATGTGAGCCTGGAGCATGCAGGTATGGCGTTCCACAGCCTCTGCTTCAGCTCCTGCCTCCAGGCTTCCCTCATTTATTTGGTTTACTGTAACCTGTAAGCCAAACGAATAAACTCTTTCCTTCCCGAAATGGTTTTGGCAGTATTTTACTCCAACAATAGGAAACTGACTAGGTCAAGTAACCAGTATCAGAGAGAGATTCTTCAGTTACTAAGAGTATAATAAGAAAGTAGTTGCACAGCCTACATGGTGATAAGTTCAACAGCTCAGATGAAATGGACAAATTCCTTAGAGCAAATGATCAGTACAGTCATATAATGGTACAATCCTAATAGAAACTCCAGTCTTACAATATGAAGAGAAAGCACTATGTAGACAGCACACATTTATCAGTGCTCTGAATAAGTTGTGTTAGAGGACAGTACATAAATAAAACAGTTCTTGTTCAATAGATTCATGTCCTACCACCGCCCAAGCAGTGTGTACTATGAAAAAAGATACTTTTGCAGCTTAATAAACCTGCAATGTTTTGAGCTATATAAAGTTGGCTCTTTGAGATAGGGTCTCTCTGTAATCCTGGCTGGCCTCAAACTGAAAGAGATCCTCCTGTCTCTGCCTCTTCTGTGCTCGGACTAAAGATGTGCCACCACGCCTGGCTTGAACCTGTAATATTTGAAAAGCACTAAAACTACTACTTTTAAGTTGTTTTAACAAAAATAAACAACAACAACAACAAAAACCTCAATATAATGACATGGTAAACAATCTAGCAAGAAAAACAAAATCCATCTACAGATCTGAGATTGAGACTGCCCTTTATGGATAGTGTAGGGCTGAACTAGACTTCAAACACTTGACTACCAGAGCACAGAGTGACATGTATCCCAGACAAGTGACTGTTGTTATTCTAAAGGCTGGTCTTGCTTATTAATACATTAGGAAATAAGTACAAATGAAAGAAAACAAAGACAGCAAAGACATGCAGAGTATCACTGTCATCCTCTTAGGAGTCACTTAGGAACTTACCATGCCTGGTTTATGCTTTAGCCCCTCTATGCTTCTCAATATTAGACAAGCTTTGGAAATATTACCTAAGGAGATTAAAAACAAAATAATAGCACAGTGAATAAAACATATTGTGAAAAAAATACAAGAAAATTTATTTCCTATCATTCTTCCCTGGGAAAGAGATAACCAACTGTGCTTTGCAGTATCTCTAACTATATAAGCGCTGGGGATTTTGCATGGTATACTCACTATGCTCATTTCTTAAGGAATCTGACTTGTAAAAAACCATCTTTTCTGGCTATGCTGTGCCGTGAGTGTGGTACATGTGCTGAGTGCATGGTGATGTTGACTGTGTACATGAGCAAGGAGAAGAGGATGTCAGCTGTCTTCCTCAGAGCTTACTCTTCTACTGAATCAGAAGCTTACAGTTTGGCAAAGCTGCATAGGGAGCAGCCTCCTGGAGTCTGTCAGTCTCCAACAGTGAATGGAGTCTCAGGCATGTATAGCCACACTCGCATTTTATGTGAGTGTTAGGGAGAACCCCCCCCCCATGTCTTCCTACAGAGCTTTTATCCAAAGTCTTGCAACTCAAGGCTATTGAGTGACTTTTTTTTTTCCTTTTTTTAGACTAGAAACTAGGGCAGGGAGCTTTCTCAAAAGGCCTTTGAAATATATTACTATAGGCTAGACTGTAATGGAAAACTGGTGCTATTAAAATTCTGATTTTATGCTCACTGCAAATCTCAATAGCCCAAACCTTTCATCTTTAATCTCAACCAATCCTCAATCCCGTTTCAATTACTGCTTCACTAAGGAGCCTTTTTAACACTTTTTCCTAAATGCCAAATATTTCTCCCCAACCCCTAAAATTTTCATCTCAGCCACTGTGGCTAGCTAAAGGTTTTTGGACCATTTGCTACTGCCCACTGAGAAGTTGAGCTGTTTGATATAAATTTCTGTAATGTCAAGGTCCATGCATCTGTGCTGTCCCACATAGGTACCTTTAGTTTTATCTGGCTACTATTAAAACTCACATTCCTGAAACAGGTTTCACTATGTAGTCCAGATTAGTTGTAAACTCATAATCTTCCTGCCTCAGCCTTCAGAGAGAAAGGATTATAGGTAAGTGCTCTATGCCTAGCTATAAATTTCACTCAATTTTGACAAGTTTAAAATTCAAATAGCTACATGAAGATGGCAGCTGAGACACTAGACAACTCAATTCTAGATAAGCAAGCTCAACTGAAAACAAACCAACCATGAAGCTTTTGTTGGGCATCAAATATAGAAGATTCCATCAGTTTCTGTACTTAGCAAAGTATAAACAAGGAAAAAGAAACAAGCTCTAAGATATTGCAAAGTACAATCTGACTCCATATATCTCAGAGGCAAGTTTCTCTAGACCTCAGGAAATGTAGTGCAGTGCTCTGCAACAAAGCAATTTCACAGCTGCATGGACCATTAAGGCTTGACAACCATTCTAACAGTAGAGGAAAAAGCCAAGGACAGGCCCATTTCCTCACTGCTCAGTCTGTTGGGGATCACAGAGTCTAGTATGTTTGAAAGTGTAGTTGAACTTTACCACTGGACAAAGAACTTAAAGTCAA
The DNA here is from genome assembly GCA_004025045.1 of Sigmodon hispidus. Taxonomy (NCBI): domain Eukaryota; kingdom Metazoa; phylum Chordata; class Mammalia; order Rodentia; family Cricetidae; genus Sigmodon; species Sigmodon hispidus. Next base: position 31,618 of record PVIH01007742.1, read on the forward strand.
ACATTAATACCTTGGGAAATTTTCAATTGTGCCATGGTAAGCTTGATTTCGGCTGCATTTTCTGGATGTTGATCAGAAAACTCCTAAAATATTTTTAGTTGTGGATTAAAAATACATGTTTAATTTATACAGTTGTAAGACATTACAATTACTTATCTCATCTATGTAAGATTTCAAAATTCAGCTTAAAGTATTACACTTCTGCTTTCAGATTACTTTTTTTTTTTTTTTAAGACAAAACTTCTGTGTAGCTCTGGCTGTCCTTTAACTCAGAGATCTGCCTGCCTCTGCCTCCCAAAAGCTAGAACTATGGACTAAAGAAGTGTGCTATCACACCTGGCTCACATCAAAATCTTACCTTGGGAGACATTTTATTCAACACCCATGCGTTATAGCAAGCTCTATAAGTCGGTACAGTGATGTCAAGTTCCCTGCTCCACAGACAAAACTTACTTGTTTTTTTTTTTTTTTTAAAAAACCTTTATTTTATTTATTTATTTGTCTTGGTGTTTGCCTGGAACTGGAACCACAGACAGTTGTTAGCTGCCATGTGGGTGCTGGGAATCGAACCCCGGTCCTCTGGAAGAGCAGACGGTGCTCCTAACCGCTGAGCCATCTCTCCAGCCCAAAACTTACTTGTTTTAAAGAGACTCTCAACTACTCTGTCCTCACTAGGGATCTCTGATAGGCAACTTTCTCTCATAGTGATCTAATTTTATCCTGTCCATTTTTCCAACTACTTATATTCATGAAATTCATATAATGGGTAATACAACAACTGGTTTGGGATAATAAAAACCAAGTCAGTATCTCCCTAACTGAGGGTATAGAGTAGGACTCACTGAAATAAGATCAAGCATGTTGTGTACTGCAAGCCTAAAGTTCAACCCCTAATTCATGCTGAATGGATCTTCAAATAAAAAAGCACTCTTTGGAATTTGCAAAAAACATTTACATAATACAACATTTTTTTTTTAAAAAGTTGTAACTTAAAAGTCAGCTGAAGCGACCCTGGACCTTAGTGGTAATTACCTATTAGCTTGTAGGCTGTTACAGTGTACAGCTTGTACATCATAGTGTAATGAGACAGCTTCAACTATCTGACACCTCTGTAGCATTCAAGTTTGATGACTTTACCTGAAGCAGCTCTATTGCTTTTGTATGTTGTTTTTCCCGGCAGAGCTGGGCAGCTTGGATTAACACAGGCAAGAGATGCTCAGGACTCTGGGACTGCAAGCTGGCAGATATTTTTCGGCATTGTTCTGCCTAGAAGATGCCATCTTTATTAATAAGTGTACTAATGAAATTAAACATCAAATAACCCAAAATAAAGGGATGGGGTAAACAACCTGAATTAAAACAGGTGAAAAAAATACCTAAAGTATATAATTTTATAGCATCAACCTCATATTTTATTATAAAAACAAGACTTCTAATTACTGAATTTAAGAGAGTCCTAAATGCAGAAGCAAAAATCAAGTTCTAAACCAGAAGTTCTCAATCTGTGGGTCATGATCCCTTTGCAGGGTCAAAAGACCCTTTCACAGCAGTATCCTAAGACTATCAAAAAACATAGATATTTACATTATGATTTACAACTAGTAAAATTTATAGTTATGAAATAGTAGTGAAAATAATTTTATGGTTGGGAGTTACCACAACATGAGAAACTATATTAAAGAGTGATAGCATTAGGAAGGTTGAGAACCATTAAACTCACTGAAACCTGTATTCCAGGTAAAAAAGCAACACAATAAATAGAAAAGCCAGAGAAATATATTCTTGCTGAAACATCAAGAAAACCTGACTTAGAATAAAAACACTTGTTTCTCATTTTTGAACTAAAATCATGTGCTCTATAGTATGAATTTAGAATTTAATTAGCATACAGATAAAGAATCGAACCCCTTGAGGGATGGACAGATGACTTAGCAGTTAAGAGCACCATCTATACTTCCAGAGGATCTGGCTTGATTCCCAGCACCCACATGGTGGCTTACAACCACCCATAACTCCATTTCTAAGGGGATCCAATACCAGGCAAATATGCGGTACCCAGACATACATGCAGACAAAACACAAAAAATAATAAATAACAATTATGTATTTTTAAAAAAGAATTGTACACCGTAAGATTTATATATTGTTCAATAAAATGAAAGTTGGATCTTAGATCTGATTGATGTCTTTAATGACTCTATTTTAATCCAGAAAGATTAGCAATGAATGTAAGGAAAGGGCTGGGCATGTAGCTGCGGTCAATCACCAGCAGTTAAACAGAAGAATGAGATCGCCCCTCCCTGAATGGTGCTAACTTTCTCTAAAGTTATTAAGCATACATGCTCAGAGAAGTGGATCAATTACTTGTTTAGCAAAATTATTAAAACCTATTAATACTAAAGAAGGAAAGACAACAAAACATGAAGAGATCATACAAATACCCACGATGTCTCATAAGCCCAAGTAGTGCAAGGTCAGCCAGGGAACAGATCATCACTTACCTGGTTTGTATACATAGCCAGCAAAGCTTTGTTAAACTCTATGGCTTGCAATTGTCTCTTTGAAAGCTTGAACTCTACTCCTTCTGCATTGGTTAATTTCACTTTCTTCTTGGAGTCAAAGACATTTTGGTCCTGACAAAGAAAAGTTTGCTCACCATTAGCAGACACTCCCACTGTGACTCTCAAAAGCCTGCCTTTCCATTTACTTTCACATAAACACAACAGGAAAGCTGGCTATTTACTGGCTGGGGTACCAGACTAACAAGGTACATATATATTTGCCTTGGAGTTTTTTTTGGCTTGTATATTTAAACATAATTTCTGTAATTCCAAATCTACCAGACATATTTTTCTCAGTCTATTTATAGCTATGAAAAAGTTAATGTGAGATTCTTTACTAAAGAACAAGATTTTTGTTTTATCTTCCCAATATTGAAAGCTTTTGAGACTTTGTTTTTAGTTTTTGGTTTTCAGACAGGGTCTCACTCTATAGGCCAGGGTAGCCTGGAATTCATAGCTGCTCCCTGCCTTAGCTTCTCAGTGCTAAGATTACAGGAGTGAACCCCCAACCTGTCTGCTTTCTACTTTGTAAGTAATAAATCTGGACAACACACACCCTGGTTACTAAGACTACAAAGGCATGTACCTGCAGTATCTATAAAGCATGCCATCCAGAATTTAAATGAAGAGTGAAGGAGGTAAAAACCCTACTTGAATTGTGACCAAGTAAATCCCTAAGTTTCTGAAATAGACATCCCACCAGAGACTCCAATTTTAGCAGACAACATGACTGCAGTACAGCCACTCCTTTCCTTCCCTAAAATCCTCCTCAACTAGGCAGGCACAGGAAGAATCAATTTCTGAAACTTCTTGCAGCCATGTATTTATCACTGAGGCTATGAGTTCAACCCCTAATACTTCAAAATGGGGGTAAGAGGAGTAGAAAACAAAATTATTGAGCATTATGCATTCATAAGAAAGTAAGACAATTAAGCCACAAAGCATTCTGAAGACAAACAGCTTCTTTTTCAAAATGCTTTATAAAGCAACTCATTTACTTACAAGCATGTTATTATTTTTATTTTTTAGAGACAGAGTCTAGGTAGCTCTAGATGGCCTTGAATTCAGTATATGCAGGTGAAGATGATTTTGAATTTTTGACCTTCCTGCCTCTATCTCCCAAAAAATACTCATGCTTTTATTATGTCTTCTAGTGATTTAAAGACTAAAACTCAAAAGCAAATCCTAATTTTTTTTAATGGGATGCTTCAAACGATTTGAAGCCAGAAGCAATGGTGTGTCTCTACAGTCCCTGACAGGAGCAGTCAGGAGAACCCTTGAGCCCTGGAGCTCATCATGGGCAGCCTGGGTTAATCAAGTGGAATCCTGATAAAAGGAGGCATTTCCTAGTTATTGCTCAACTATTAGTTACTGTCTTTATAATTCAATTTGAGGCTTAAACTCTGTCATAACATTTTTTCAAAAAAATTTTATTTTCAAGACCTTCCACATGTTAGTATTATTTAATGTAACATTAATTTTTTTTTTGTGCTGTGTACAATATCTATTTGCTTGTTTTCTCATCCCTTATTCCATTTTTTTTTTTTTTAATTTGCCTTGGTATTTGCCTACATGTGAAGGGTGTTGGAACTGAAATTACAGACAGTTGTGAGCTGCTATGTGGGTGCTGGGAAATGAACCCAGGTCCTCTGGAAGAGCAGTCAGTACTCTTAACTGCTTGCTGACTTACCTCTCCAGCCCCCATCCCTTACTCCTAAAATCATACATATTTCTTCATATATATATATTTCAACTTTTCAAGGTTTTTCTAAATTAGCCAATTCAGAGACCCTTTCCCAAATATATTTTCTGGAAAGTATGAAGAGAAGAAATACAGCATACATAATATCAGATTGAGGTGGGTTGTCTCCCCACCTTCCGAGACAGGATCAAACTACCCACTCCAGGCTGGCCTTGAACTCCTCATTTTTTTGCCTCAGCTTCCTGAACTCTGAGATTAGACACGTACAACCATGGCTTTTCAGGATAATATTTTAAACTCTATTAATTAAGAACCTAATTTTTACTTCTTAACCATCACCTATTACATCCAGATGTAATGTGAGGTCAGACATAATGACACATGCTTTTAATCCCAGCACTCAGAGGCAGAGGCAGGTGGGTCTCTGTAAGTTTTAGGCCCGCTTGCTCTACATAGTGAGTTCCAGAACAACCAGGGCTATGTAGAGACTCTGTCTCAAAAACATAACAAAAAAGTAAACTGAATAAAGAGCAATGTATAAATTATATTCAGGGGAGATGCATATTTAGTATTTCATACGTTCTCTTCTCCACAATTACATGTCTGATAAAAAGTGTTCATTCTGATAAACATTTCAAAGTCATGAATTCTGCTTAACTCAAGTGCTGGCATCAATATTTGGAAAGCCATTCCACTATTCTCCACAATCATAGGACAGAAATACAATGAAGTACAAGGGACAACCTTTGGAGTCAGAAACTGGTATCTAAATCCATGTCCTAACTCTTCCTAGCAATGACCTCATACAAATGGCTTCTTTCAGTCTTCTACACACTGAAGTAAAAAACAGCATAATAAATCAAATAGTTGCTTCTTACTCTCTACGGACTTGAATTGTTTTTTCATTTAAACAATGTTCCACATGGTAATTAACTTTATTAGCACAGAACTCTTAATTCCTGTAATTTTTTATAGAGGGTAGGTAGGCAGGACAAACCACCTGCTCATACCTTGTCCCCAATTACTGCCCCCCACATTCAGACTCAGAAACAAATGTAAAACACTCGTGAACTTAAAAGTCTAAACTACTTATATTTCTAACACATGGATAGTCTTCATTACTAGCATAAACTAGACAGGAAATACTTTATTAAAATACAAGGCCTACAACTACAAAAAAGTTTTAATAAATATAAAGTTGTTTTTGGTTTTTTTTGCGTTCAATTAAATACTCTGAAGTACATATTTTATTTTATTTTTAATCCATGTATCCCCTTGTTCAGGCTCCCTTCCACCTCCTGCCCCTCCCAGTCACTCATTCTTCTCTCCATCAGTTTATCTCCTCCCCAAATATAAAGTTTTATAGCAACATGGCAAAAATACCAATATTATGAGGTACACCTGAATTTTTTTCTGTCATGGCAAAAACCAAAAAAACAAAATAAACCACATCCTAGAAAAAAATCTGGGATAATAGTTCTTATCATAAAACACACAGGTTGAAAAACCACAGAGTTCATACCTTATTAATGGTAATGATGTTATTTGCAATTACAGCAAGTAGTGCCACATCTGTTGGTCTGTGAACAAGCAATAGTTAATACCAAGTATACTTTAAACAATAAGGAATAAAAGCCTCATCCCCCAAAAGGACACTTCATTTGAGCAACTCACTTCAGCTTTATTATCTGATTGTAAAGCTGCAGAGCCTCCTCAGTCCGACCCTGAAGCTGCAGGATATATGCCATTTGACCATGAATGATGGCTAGTTCTGCCTGTGGGTCTTCCTCAGTCCCATCCTAAGCAGAAAAATAAACAACTACATATTTTTACCAAGTGATCCAGACATTTGAAATATAAACAACCTTTATGAAGTCGGGTAACTTTGGAATCTTCCCTGAGAATGAGCTTTGAAATTCAGAATTGTCACTAAAAAGAACTGTTTAAGGAAAAATGGAAAGGAGATCTTCAACAAATATGGTCACAGATGCAGGAATGCAGATAGGAATCACTAAATGTATTGGAAAAAGTAACATGTTTTTGATAACATCTTCCAAATTCTTAAAAACATTTTCTTGAAAAAACACATTTAAAAAATGCTTCTCAGGACTGGATAGTGCAGTGTTAAGAGCAGTTGCCAGCATTCAGATCAGGCAGCTCACAACTGCCTGTAACCCTATCTCTAGGGAATTCAAAGCTCTCTTCTGGACTTGTTGGACACCTGTATTTATACACATAATTAAAAGCAAAATAAACCTTAAAGAAAAAGAAAAAAAGAAGACTGGGCATGTGGTAGAATGCTTCCTAGCTTTTGTGAGAGCCCTCAGTTCCATTCTCAATCCCTAAAAAGTAAATGTCGATGGCTTTCTTAATTGGTGCCCAAGATTAAGCTAATGTAATTTATATGCTGAAGGATATTCTCCATTCCTTCCAGAAAAACTGGCTGGTGCACATTCATAATATTCAAAGCTTCTTTGGGCATGTGTACATATGTGCACACCTGTTACATGTGAAGGCCAGAGGGCAACCTTGAATGCTGTTTCTTGGATGCCACCTACTTTTACTTTAAAAATTTCATTTTACTTAAGTGTCTGTGGGAGTATACACTGTGTTCGTGGGGTGCCAGAAGGCCAGAAGAAGATGTCAGATCCCCGGAACTAAATTACAGGTGGTTGTAAGCCATCTGACCTGAGTACTGGGAACTGTATTTGGATCCTCTGGAAGAATAGTAAGTGCTCTTTAACTTTTGCACCATCTTTCCAGCCCATTTACTTTCTTATTTGAGATGGTCTCTCACTGGCTTGGAACTTACTGATCAGGATAGGCTCTACCTCTGGAAGGCTGGGATTACAAGTGCAGCCACCATGAATTCACCTTGCCCAGGAACACAGCAATCACTCATATTATCAGCACACACAGCAAGCTCTTCACAGAGTAAGGCATGTCCCCAGCACACAGGACTCTTTTTTTTTATCAACCTTGTACACCATGAATTCATGGTGGCTGCACTTGTAATCCCAGCAATCACTCATATTATCAGCACACACAGCAAGCTTTTCAGAGTAAGCCATGTCCCCAGCACACAGGACTCTTTTTTTTTTTTATCAACCTTATGCCCTGGCTGGGTGGGTATGAGATGCTTGTTTTCAAACACTTGTCATTTCCATTTGTCAGAGATATACTAAAACTAAGTGTAGTAGAAGAAGAACAAGTGCAAAAGATGCTTGTCTCAGTACAAACCACTCAGAATGCTCACATTTGCTGAAAGCAAGTTCCCACAGAAAATTACTATGATTAGAAAGAACCAAATGTGTTGTACCATCTATCCCACAAAGTTAAAACACTGCAATGAAACCTCCACTACTAGTCAAAAGCATAAAATTTAGTTTTACTGAATACTTACAGAATCTTCTGAAAATGATTGTCGACAAAGATCTATAGGAGAAAAATGATAAATAGTTTTAAATTAGCATCACTGGGCACTTCCTATTCTTTTCACAGTTCCAAAGAGCAAAAACTAATTTCTGAGCAGATTTCAAACAGTCTATCAACTGAGATACAGCCTCAGGCTTGGTGTTTTTGTTTGAAATGTTTCTTTTAGATGTATTATGCCAACATGTATGCATGTACATCTTCAGTGTCCCTGGTGCCCGTGGAGGCTAGAGGAAGCCATCTGGTTCCCTAGAACTGAAGTTACATATGGCTGTGAGCCACCACATGAATGCTAGGAAACAAATCTAGGTCCTCTCGAAGAGCAGCCAATGCTCTTAACTGCTAAGCCTTCTCTCCAGCCATAACATTGGAGTGGGAATGATTACATTCACCACAAAGCAAGTTCTTTCCTGACTACATCAGTCCCCCCAGCTCCCATGACCAACCTTTAACATAGACACTCATGTTGTTTATAAACTTGCTCTCCTAAGCATTCCTTTAGTTAATGTTTACGCAAACATATATTTAAATCATATTCATACATACAAATATATATTTTTATTATATACCTATACCTATCTATATATTTCTAGAAATAGATTTCTTGGATAAGACAGTGTACTATGAGTGTGCCTGGTGCCTGTGGAGACCAGAAGAGGGTAACAGATCCCCTACACCTGGAGTTATAAATGGTTGTGAGTCAAATTCTAAGATTTGCTACACATCACCCAAGCCCTCTCTTTCTCCTCTCCTTCTTTCCTGTGCTGGTGCTGGAGACTGAATCCATAGCCGCGAGTATGCTTAGGGCTCCAAAACATGAAATATATGTAGAAACATATTAAATGGGCTAAAATATCCTTGAGTAGTACTATAAATATACAGTTTATATGTGCACATGTACACAGGAGTAATATGTATTGAGTAGAAATAATATAATAATAATAACTAATATTTATGGAATGATTTTTTGAAATATTTTAAATTTACAATAATCAGTTTTATTGTGTGTGCACACATGTGCATGTGTGTGGAGATCAGAGAACAACCTGTGGCAGTCAGTGCTCTCCTTAACCGGGCGGATCCCGGGAACTGAGCTCAGGTCATCCAGTTTAACGGCAGGTGCCCTTGCTCACTGAGCTGTTCCACTGGCTCTTCACTTGCTCAGGAATCACTTCATTACATACTGCTTTATTCAATTAATTTACAGCTAGTACTTATAATAACCCCCTCAAAGACCTACTCTTCAAAATTAAACTTTAGAAACTGCTTTAATTCTTACAAAGAAATAGAGAGCCGGTCAACGAGAGATGGGCTGGACAAACTTCTGAGAACTCTCACTGCTTCAGAACTTCTATTTAATAATTTTACAAATATTAAATGCACTTTTTAGAGATTGCCCAAAGATATATATCCCACACTGATTTAAAGAAACTTTAAAAAGCTCCCAACCTTCAGCTTTTTGTAGGATTTTCATGGCCTGGTTCAGCTGGCCCTGCCCTATCAGGGCACAGGCAGCATTGTAACAGAGCTCATGTGTGCCTTCTTGGAGCCCCAAATTCTCCTGTCACAGAGAAAAATGTCAGTCAAACAGTAAGTACCAATGCTCCTCATAGCTGAATAGATGAGAAGAATACTCACTGGAACCACTTTCTCCCAGTTGCTCTGGGCTGCAACAACTGCTGACAGGTTTGTTTTCCTCTCCTCATCATAATCGTCCTGGGAGTTCCGCACCAGGTCTCTGTACACGGCCAAGCACTCGTCATAACGCTCCAAGCGGTAGAGCTGAGGGTCAAAGCACAGTACCCAGGTGACTAACGCAGTCCTGCCTTAGACTACACTAACACTGTCTGGAGCCAGTAAGGAAGGAATACAGAAACGTAATATGAGCAAGCCAAGGGCTTATCTTTTATAAATTTTTGACTAGTTTTGTGTGCAAATACTTAAAAGCCACACAAAATTATTACTAAGGACCAGTAAACAAAAGAAAAATTAAATGCTAACTAAAGACTTAAAATTTCCTATAAGTTCATCATATACAACCTTTACTTTCTGTTTCTCAGGAATCAGGTATCACACACAATGATAGTAGTACCAAGTTCACACAAGTCTTGCTTCAGTCAAGATGTTCTTAAAGGAAGGTAACAGGGCTAGGTGTGGTGGCACATGCCTTTAATCCCAGACCTCAGGAAGAAGCAGGCAGATCTCTGTGAGTTCAAGGCCAGCCCAGTCTACCCAGAAAGTTCCAGACCAGCTAGAGCTAGATAGTAATAAAAAAAACCTGCTTTAACACAAAAAGGGAAATAACAGCTGCTATTCTGTATCACTTAGTTCCCTACATTTACAGAAATTTCCTTCAAGTCCTGCAATTTACCCTATAATTACCTAGTCTACGTCTCTGTCTTCTCATCATTAACAGCACTCTCAGATCAGACTTACTTTTGTCTTAAATCCTATAAGAATATTTTCGGGGACTGGAGAAACAGTTCTGTAGTTTAGAGTACTTATTATTCTTCAAAGAACTGGGGTTCAATTCCTAGCACCTACACGGTGGATCATAACCATCTGTAACTCCAGTTCCTGGGCACCTGATACTGTCTTCTGACCCTATGGGCACAAAGCAAGCATGTAGTGCATATACTGTACATGGAAGCAGAATACTCACCATATACAAAAACAAAAAAAAAATCTAATTTAAAAAATTTCAAAAGAATATTTTCATAGGCATAGTTTTACAAATAAAATATATATTGCAGAAAAAGTCCTACAAATTCTTATCCTTCATTACCATCCTATTTTAAACTTAGAATACTAGTTAATATTAGAAATAACTGTCTCACCTATATACATAGCTCACTGGCCTTTACCTTTCTAACCAAAAGTCCAAATTTCATTCAATGATCCTGAAGAAGTCTTGGCTTAAAGAATACTAAACATATAACTCTTCCAGCGAAGAGCAAGAGCAGGGAATATATCCAAACCTCAAGAACTGGTTTGGTAGCTAATTTTTCAAGCATCAGAATGGGCCGAATTTCCTCATCTCTGCTCCATGTTAGGAGTAAGGCCATGCTTATATGGGGTGACTGTAAATGGATAATTAAAGCAGTAATTACCACTTGTCCATAAAGCTCCTTTAGTTTGTCTGTCTGCTGGTTGGCACTTTCTATTGTCTTCAAGGCATTTTCAATTCTGTTCAGCCTGTACTCACAATATGCCTTCTCAAAGGAGAGAGAGTTACTGAAAAAAAAAAAAAAAAAAAAAAAAAAAGCATCTGATTATTATCTAATAATGTAACACTGTATATGCCAGATTGTTCTTAATCAGTGGTTTTCAATCTGGAGATTGCAACCCTCCAAAGACCATCAAAAACAGATAGTTACATTACAATCATAACAGTAGCAAAATTACAGTTATAAAGTAGCAACAAAAATAATTTTATGGTTTGGGGATCACCACAACATGAGGAACTGTATTAAAGGGTGGCAGCATTAGGAAGGCTGAGAACCACTGCTCTAGGCACTTGATAACATGTTAATCTATTTAACAGTCATAACAAAGCTTTGTGACTTGTCTCCCCAATCGCACAGTCTCTTAAAGAGGCACAAGGTACTACTGCATTTATTTCCTCATCTATTTTTCTTTTTATGAATCTTAGCAAAACTACTGGTATTTTGAGACAAGTATTAAAGAAGGCAGCCATGGGCTAGCTAAATACATGACTGCCTTAGATACAAAGGCAATACAAAGCTGGGCTCTCTGCCCAGTACCCCACAGCTGGATGTGGTGGTCTACGCCTATTATCTTAGTATCGGAAAGTACAGCTAGAGCTCAGAAACCTAAGCTCTTTCTTAGCTACCTCAAGAGCTTGAGGCCAATCTGGGAGACATGAGACAAAGTAAAAAGTTTCTTCAGTCTACTTAATAAAACAAGTTATATAATGATTCTGTTTTGATTCACAAAGCAAATAATTATCAAAGAAAAAATAATTAGGAGTAAAATATTGTATTTATAACTAAGTAACTGGTAAACATATAAACAAACAAACAGTTATTTAAATGCCCAGATTTAAACTCATCCATACTAATATAATATCTAAAATTTATTTTGAAGTTTCACCCAAAATCTCCCACCCAGGAAAAAAATTATCAAAGTAAATGTACAAAAGTAACCATTCAGGGAGTTAATGTTCTGTGAATGATAAATGAAATAAAAGGCACCAATGATTGGAACCAAACAGCTGAAAGAGCTTGGTCTAAAGAGTGAGTGGAGCTAGGCCAGAGCCAGGCTAAGCCTTCTATCAACTCAGATGTTTCTATGCTACAGACTCAAACACATCTATGAGAGATCATGATGGTTTCCTCCCTCTAGCCTCCCTCCAGGAACCATTACTTGCCCCCTTCACCAAACCCCCACCTTTGGAAACAGAGTCTTAGTATACAGTCCAAGATGGCCTCAAACTAGAAATTTGCCTTAGCTTTCGGAGTGCAGGATTCCAAGCATAACTGTACCTGGTTCTTTTCACATTTATGTTCTGCATTCCTTTATGGTTTGTCCCCTCTTAGTAGTTCTAAAGAAAGATAGCTGGGGACTGTGGCACTTACCTGTAATCCCATCATCCAGAAGGCTGAAATAGGAGAATTGTAAATTTGAGACCAGCTTGGGCTACATTGTGAGTTTCTGACTAGCAAGGATTAGATCCAGAAGAAACAAACATGCAAAAACAAAAACAAAAACAAAAAAACCAACAGCAAGCCCCAGGAAAATAACAAACAAATCCTCAAAAACCAAACAAAAAATACTAAGAAATGCTTCCAATTTCAGGAAGACCAATGACAAATAAAAACAAAAATAAAACAAAGGGTGTGAGTGTGGGGAGATAAAATAAGTGAAGAGCAGAAGAAAACAATGGGAGAGGTTATACAACTCTAGCAAAAGTATTCCTAATAACTGTACAACTGGCGGAATCACTTACTTGGCTAACACTTTGGTGTGAGTATTGATGACATTCAAGGCCTCTTTGAAATTTCCATTCTGGATAAGGCAAACAACTTTACAGTGCAGGGCAGTCACATCATCCTTGTTAATCTGCAATACTAGAGAAGAATTTTAAGAAAGTCATTTAAAAACCCATTCCTTTTCCACATTTCTACTAAACAAAAATGGGAATAAAGCTTGCCTAACATATGTGAGGGCCTAAGTCCAATTTCCAGCATTGCAAAACAAAAAGTACAATATAGACACAATTATCTTGTGGAAATGTTCCAGAGAAATACTCAAACTTTCCCCTTCACATAAGGAGATCAAATAAGTCAGGTAGCCAAGGTTCAGTGCTAACAGCAGGCCAGTGTCAAAATGACGAGAACCATAGTTGCCCTTGCTCCTGGTCAACTACAGGAGTTCAATTCTCAGTCTAGGACTTAAAAGGAATTTCTAGGAATTAATACATATTTTGAAGTGACAGTCTTACCTGATTAAAGTGTTGCTGCAGAACGTTACACTGCTACTAAGTATGGGTTGGGGGCCCAGTTAAGGGCTACTGTTAACTAAGTTTGGAATCAAGGATTCTAATTAGTAGCTATTTTCCTCAAGGCACTATGGTCACTATCACTCAAAAACCCAAAGTGGCAAATTGTATGCTACTGTTACACCGTTTACATAACTTGTGCTTTGCATAGCTAAACCATTTGGTAGTTACCTTACCAAGCCTAACAACACACACAAGTGCATTTACTGTATAGAATATAGCAGGGTCATGTTACAGGCATGTAGTGAAGAATAACAACGTATGAAATCTCATATTGAAGACAATTAAAATTTAAAATGGTCACTTGTGGGGGTAAAACATAGATCAAAGTCCCTATATTATTTTAATGTTGGAGCACTCCTGGGGACGGACACACACACACACTCTCTGACTAAACACCACTTGGGAGACTTTGTACGTGGAAACGAATACATGGTAGGCTTGACATTCACACCTCTCCCCTTTAGAATCAGCAACACTTCCACCTTGTCTGTAACATGGATGTTACGTAGCCAGGAGGGTTCCTTCTGCCCCTACTCCTGCCCCAGCCCCAGTCAACAAGTTTCCTCCACGACAAAGTTTGGATCATTTCTCCTCGAGACAACGAAGAGGAAAAGTCAATCTGACATCTCTGCAAAATCCGGCAGCGGATAAGACATCAAGCAGCATTTGGAAGCGGTTCCGGACGCCGCGGTCTCTTTAAGTGCCCCCGCCCCCTCGCGTCGGATCCCGCGGGGACTGACAAGTACACGTGGCCCTAAGCAACCGAGCTGGGGCCGCCGGTGGCCGTGGGGCTGCGACCCGCCCCCGGGCTTGGGGCTGAGCCGGAGGACGCAGCCATCCCAGCGATCCCCACCGCGCTGGACGTCCTGGCAGCCGGGGCCGCCCCGACACTTACTCTTGTTGATGGTCTTGAGGGCACGCGTGAAGTCGCCGTTCTGGCCGTAACGGTTCACTTCACTCCACAGCGCAGGCACCGACACCCCACCGCTACCGCCGCTCGCCATCTTGGAGGCGACGAGGGGAGGAGAAGGGCGACCTCTGCCCCGGAAGAGAATCTCCGAGTTGGCTTGGCGGAGAAGGAAGTTGGTGGTTGCTAAGCGACCCGAGTCAAGCCTGTGGGTCCCAGTGCTTGCATCCCAAACCGGTCTTCTTCCGGTCTCGCGGCCAGATTTTTGTTTACCTAGAGACCAGCACCCCTACTCCCGATGAAAAGGCGGCGGGAGGATGGAGGCATCGGATTCAGAAGGGACTCACCGAAATTGTCGGCCGAAAGCCGAGGGCATGCTGGTGCGACCACTGTGGTCGGACTTCAGGAGGGAAGCGGTCTGTAAGATGGTAACTAATTTAAGAAATTCTAGGCTATGGTCTCTTGAAGGAGGCAGGTCTCTATCTCTATCTATCAAGGCACAGCTTGTCATGGGTGTTTCAGAATTGCCATTTCAGGACTTGAACAGTGGTTAATTAGATCCCGGGGCTGACTCGGGAAATGAAGGTACTGACGCAAACGCAAAGGTATTGTTTAATTTAAGATTCAATTGAGGAGCAGAGGGCTGGATCCGCTGAGAATGCCCAAGTTATGAACTAGATTCTACGACTAATGAAGATGCCACACAGTAAATTACTTCTTAGAGGACTTCCTTAAAGTACTTTAAAGAAGCTTGTCCAAGTAGCCGTCTACATTCTGGTTCTAATGGCCAGCTTCTTTGTGTGGCGCTGGATGCATGTCTCATGCATGCTAAGCAAGTGCTCTCACCATCAGCTACACACTCAGTACAGACTGTACTTCTGAGCACTGACCCTTTAAGTACTATCTCATTCTTAAGAGTCCTCACACCAGGAACCTTATTTACTTTGTTTTCCATCACTACTTTTTATGGTTACAGGGAGACCTATGCTAAACGTTCCTTCACTTCCTCCAGTCAGCCGCGAGCTCTCCTAATGTGGCAGTTACTCAGCTTTTTGTTTTGTTTTGAGACAGGGTTTTTCAGTGTAACATCTCTGGCTGCCCTGGAACTCGATTTGTAGACCGAGCTGACATCAAACTCCCTAAGATCCACCTGCCTCTGCCTGGGATTAAAGCTGTTACTCAGCTTTTAAACCATTGTTTACTTTATATTTCTTGTACAAGTCAAAGGCTGAAACTGTCTAGCCAGTGGTTACATGGTAACCAACTTTGTGTGCACAGTGTAATAGATTAGACTGAATTTGTAAGAAAATATTATTTTAGGTCATGATTTCACAAATTTCAGCCCATGGTAGGGTGGCTTTGTTGTTTTGGAACCGTTGTGAGGAAGACCATCATGGCAGGAAGTTTGTGGTAGTCACCTAGTGATTACCTTGAAGCAAGAAGCTGGAGAAGCCCCAGTCCAAATGTCTCCTTTAAAACCACACCCAGGGGGCTGGAGAGACGGCTCAGAGGTTAAGAAGACTGGCTGCTGTTCCAGAAGTCTGGAGTTCAATTTTCAGGACCACAAGGTGGCCCACAACCATCTACGGTGAGATCTGGTGTCCTTTTCTGGCATGCAGGAGGCATACATGGAGGCAGAATGTTGTATACATAATAAATAAATCGAAAAGAAAAAAGAAAAGAAAACCTGGGAAACATAAGAAAATATAATAAAAATAAAATTACACCCTGATTAGGCTCCACCTGCTGAAAGTTCTACCATCTCCAGTGTCAAAAGGATCTTGGGAAATTTGCACTTTTTCATTCAGTGAGTATTTCAGTGCCACCGTATATGCTTGTGCTAGAAATTTTGTTGTTTTAACAAGATGCTCAGTGTATTTGAGTTATATTCTTCGTAGTTGAAAGTGACAGACAATAAACAAAAATATACCAGGTGCTGGTAAGTTTTATGAAAAAACTGAGGATGATGATTGACAATGAAAGAAGACACTAATCCCTCTTTTTGTTCTCTGCATTTTTTTTCTTTACAGAACAGAAAGTCTATCAAAAGTATCTTGTCATTCCATATTAGGATCGTTTAAAATACTGAAGCTCTAATTCAGTGGTAGTCATTTGCCTCACACACAGAGGGCCCTAAGTTCAACCACTTCCACAGGGATGGTGATCCTACAAATAACCAACCAACACCAACAACTAAAACTAAACAACCACCCTACACACACACACACACAATCCCAAAACCAGAGCTAGTGAAACACACCCTAGACCTGAGGCCTGAGCCAGTGAAACACTTTATCCCTGAACTCAGAACCAAAGAAAGACACCCTGACTTTAAAACCAGTGCCAAAAAAACACACTTTGGCCCTAAAATCAGGACCAGCAAAAGAAATATGCCCTGGCCCTAAAATTAGAGCCAAAAAGAGCCAGTGAAAGAAACACACTTCAGCCCTGAAACCAGAGCCAGGTCTACCCAGACTAACTTAATCGGCTCTTAAGCAGCTCGGTGTAAACCCTGCACCTGTTCAGTTTGCTGCTGCCCTTTTCCCACCCTGGCAGTGGCAGCACTCTCCTGGAGTCTTCTCTTCTCCCCTTCCCCACAAATAAATTTCTTGGATGAGGTTTGGGTGCCAACCTCCTTTCTCCGGAGCAGCCGGGACAGAGCAGGAGGTGAGTGGAAAGAAGCTTTAACACTTTTTGCTGGGAAACCTTTCCCACTGGAGCTGAATTGTTACACCAGAGAAATCAGCAGAACAACTTCACTGGGGAAGCCTGCTCCCTATTGCCTGAATACTTTTCCATGCAAGCTGTAACACTCAGTACTCCTGGGGCCCCCACTTCCAGGATCCCTTTCCATCTGAGCTGTGCTAACACAAATGCTATTTAGACCCACATCATCCTAAACTGCCTTTCATTTGCTGAGACCACAGGTTAGTGGGTTCTAGAGACTCCCATGCTAAATAATGGTAGTCTGGATGTTCCACAGCCCAGAAACAAACAGTTGATGAAGTCCTAGCCAGGGTGGTTTTCATGATGAGTTAGATTTTATTTTCCATACAGGTTGTTAAATATAATAGTCATTTGCCAGGCTTACGTATATTAACTAACTCACTTGATTTTAGATTATGTATTGAAGCAACAGAAATCCTAAGTAGATTTACACCAAAAATTTAAAAACCAGGGCTGGGGATAAAGCTCAGTGGGCAGAGTACTTGCCTATTGCTCAGTATCCACAAAAGCCTGGGTCCAATCCTCAGTACCACATAAACCAGGCTGTAGTGGGAGGAGGATCAGGAACTCAGGGTTATTGTGGCTGTGGTGATAGGTTGTATATTTAATAAAGTTTGCCTGAAAATCAGAGGACAGCCAAGTCACAGATTTAGCCACGAAGGTCTGGAAGTGGTGGCTGATACCTTTAATCCCAGGTGTTCAAGGCCAAACAGAGCCAAGGGCTGGTGGTACACATCTTGAATCCTAGCACTAGTAAAGCTGAACGAGGAAGTGAGATAGCTAGGCAGAGAAAGGAAGGCAGGAGCTCAGCCCTTCACCTGCAACCCCTGCCCTTTCGGCTGAGGGCTGAGAGGCATTCAGTCTGAGGATTTGTGAGGAGTCGATAGGTGAGAAGTGGCTGTGGCTTGTTTCTCTGTCTCTCAACTTTTGCCCAATATCTGGCTCCAGGTTATTTTAAGACCAAGCAGAATTGTGCAATAGGTGGCTATAGATCAGAGTGTGGGACAAACTTGGGCTACTTGTCACTGTCTCTATAAATAAGAACTATACTACCTGCACACTTAAAAATGTCCCTCTACAAACCATGGAAATGACAAGTTTATATACATTTTAACAAAACATACTGTCAAACACACACAGCAATGACTACACTGAGAACTCATACTGTATATTAAAAGAGACTAATGGGAGGCTAAATAGGTTAACTTTAAGTATAAGAGTTAGCAAGTAATAAGCCTGAGCCATAGACCAAATATAAGCCATTGTGATTCTTTGGGACTAAGGGACTACTGGTCTGGACCTTGGGTCTACCAGGTCAGTCCTTTCTGACTACAGAAATCCACCTACCTGCCTCTGCCTCCAAAGTACTAGCATTTTCATGTACCTCCACACCTGTATCAGTCTATGCAATTTTTTTTCTATAAAAAGCCACACATTTTCAGAATCTACATGGCAAAAATGAGAAGAATGCATTTGTCTTAAGGCAACCAAAGGCTCAGTGGAGAATAGGGGTCTTCTGAGCATCAGGCACATGTTAAATCTCAAGAGTCAATTTAAGGCCTCATAAGAAGTTAAAATGGACAAGACTTGGCAATTAAGGTTAGAGAAGATCAAAGATGAGCTCAAGTCTCCAACATGGCTGACATGACTGCAGCAGCCTCAAGTTACAGGCTTAAGCACTATGGTTTTTACAATGGTGCCTGTGGGACAGATAGGAACAAATGGTTGAACATAAGAAGTCTAGCAGTGCAGAGCTAGAAGTCATCCTAGCTTAAGATCACCTGATGCTGCTAAGAATTCTAAGGTAGAAGGCACCAATACCTAAGAAAAAGGGTGAGGAAAGATTAGTACATTCTAACTATCTTGATGTCTGGATGGTTAGCTAGTTATACCTTTCAGTGCCCAAGCAAGATCTTAAGAAGTAGCATCTGAATAGATGAAAGGTGAGGCATACAGGCTGGTATAGGTTTGTCACCATTTCATCTGTGGCAGCTTCTTTGCAAACCTAAATTCCCTAATCATAAAAATGGACATGTAAATTTACATGCAAACTCATTTGCAAGGCCCTAGGCTATCTTAGCATTATAAAAACAAACCCAATAAAGCCCAAACTTAGGTGGAGATTTATGTAGTTATGTACTTTGTTAGATAATGACTTTGAACGTATATACCATACAGTGAGAATATACTTTTATTAACATAAACAATACAAATATTTTAATTTTAAAATCATGAACTGCAGAAGATCAAGCAGTAACTACTGATTTATAAAAAGTCATTATTAGCATTTAGAAACAATAATTAGAAGTTACAGCTACATGGATGCTTGCTAGGAACCAAACTCAGGTCCTTTGCAAGAAGAGAACTATACTGTTTCTTAAACCAGAGACAGCCCCAGCTCCATGAGTAATATTTCTTTGTTAATGTGGGTGATACATAATTCACCAAGGTCATACCAGCTTTACTATTTGGTGGGCGAGAACAAACTACAAAAATGTAACAAAGCCCACTGTAAGAGTTTATTGGGAGGGAGCAGATGAACAGAAAGCAAAAGAGGGTTTCAACTAAGAAAAAGGCTTGAATATAAGGCAACTCTTCCCATTTGCCTGTTCACTGACAAAAATTTGAAAGCTCCTGAAAAATATTGTGGTCCAACTAGCTGTTAGGTGGCCATTTTAAATTGATATCTAAGGGATATTTGGCCTTAGTGCAGAGGCAGATAAGCTTGTAAGTCTAAGTATTAAGCTTAGAGGTGTAAGAGGTTTTAAAAGATATCCCAAAGTGAATGTCAGGCTTATGCTGTTGGAAGGCTGAAGCAGAAAACAAATAACAAAGGAGATCCATTGGCTAAAATCTCTGGAGTCCCTAAGATTAAGAGAAGATTGATTTAAATGGTCAACAGAGAAAGAGAGCAGGGACCAGAGCTAAGCCTGAAGGACACCAATGGGACCCTAGATGATCAATGGGCTGTTCTGAAGGGTCCAGGAGAACCAGGTTTATGCCTACTGGAAGGGAAAACTCACCAACTGAAGCAGTCGGTGTTGTGCAAAGTGGTCCAGCGTTCAGGGAGATGGAAAATGGGCAGTTGTAGATGAACTCAGTCCAGGGTCACAGCATAGAAGGGTACAGGGAGAGTGTGC
The DNA here is from genome assembly GCA_004025045.1 of Sigmodon hispidus. NCBI lineage: Eukaryota > Metazoa > Chordata > Mammalia > Rodentia > Cricetidae > Sigmodon > Sigmodon hispidus. The sequence continues at coordinate 51,611 of PVIH01007742.1, forward strand.
CTGGCCTCATCACCATTGTATTTGGTGGGTGAGAATGGACCACAAAATACAAGGAAACCCACTTCAAGAGTTTACTAGGGGAATGGAGAAAGAGGAGAGTGAGATGTGGTGAAGGTATATACCTCGTGGGAATAAAAAGAGTAACAGGTATAGTCTGCTTTTAAAAGTAGCTCACAGCATGTGTATAGGGGCTTACATAGCCATGCCACTCATGTGCATAGATTACACAGGACATAAGGCCCTGAGGTGACTAAGCACTTTGCAGCCACTGGACTCTAGCACTGGCTAAAAGATTCAAGAAATGCTAACACACATCACTAATCAGAGCTAGAAAATATCACTAACAAATACTCAATGACAATTTGCCAACCCATAAATTGAATTGTTTTCTCTGGGTGAAATCACCTTGCTTGAATTCCTTTTTAATACAAACGAGTAACTTTTCTCCTAAAAATTAACACTTTTTATAAATTGCATTCTCTGATTTTCTTGTCAGCTTGCTTTAAAGTTATCCATGTGTTCAATATGCTTGCTCGAAGTTTGGCCCACACCAAATGGTTGTTTAACCCAAATATTTGAGCAGCAAACTGGGCAGATCCTTCTGGAGAAAGTATAGTCGAACAGCCAATACCTATTGGTGTAGAAAGTAAAGAGAAATGAGTTGGCAACTTAAAAATAAATTAAAAAAGAAAAGATGGTAATAAACAAATCCTTATTTCTTAGAGATGCGTATTAAACATATAAATACAGAATAATTCAAAAATATAAAATCTTATAATTAGTAGGCTATGGCTAAGATGCATAATCAAATATTAGCAGATGAATGGGGCTGGATAGAGACATTGAAATAGCATCTTGAAATTTTGGGTATACAGGCAGTACTGAAAAATTTCAAGGTCTTACCACTAGGCATTCGAAGAGATGACCACACGTCCTGAGCTCCCCAGTCTGGTGTGATTGGGGGACAGCTTATAACTGGGTATGCAGTATTACCAGACATTACCGGGCCCAAGCCATTACTTCTGCCTGCCACTGCGACAAATACAGTAGGTATGCCATCCCCTAGGGAAATTGCAAGATAATCAGGTCCTTTTGTTTTGTTGACAATAACAGCAGAAACAAAATAATGCTAGTCAGCTGAGATGGCTCTGTGGGTAAGGGGCACTTCGCTGCCAAGTCTGGAGACCTATGCTTGACCTCTGGAACTCAAGAGAGAATTGACTTGCAAGCTAGTCTCTAACCTCCACAAATGCTCCATGGTATATAAATGTACATACACCTATATAATGAAAATAAAAAATGAACTTCAATCCCTTAGCAGTCTGCTATGGAAAAAGTATCTAAATAGTTGCATACATATATTCAAAATTAAGGTTCACCTTACCACCTGTAAGTACATACAGTAATAACCTGGGTAGAATAGGTTTGGCTATGTTTGAGACCTATAGTATATAGATAATAGCTGATTCATAGTTTTCTTTTGTTATTGCTGCTTGGACTCAGCAACATGAAGAAACTCACCAGCTGTACAGCTATCTCTTATGTTGAGCGGCCCTTCAACAGGGTGATATAGATTCACTGAACATTGAATACAATAGGTAAATGGGGTCCATGCAGCAGAGCACCCAGGTAAAGTGCTTAGAGTGCTTGAGACTACAGGCTCAATCATTTCCAGATCAAAAACCAAAAACAAACGTGCATATCAATTTTCAAAGTGTAAGAACTTGGTAATAACATAGGGTCTTATTCTAGCCCAGGCTCAGCTTGAATTACAGCAACCCTGATCTTCCCAACTGTTAGGATTACAGGTGTGATGCCTGTTTCTGGTTTTATGTGGTACTGGATATTGAATCCTGAATTTCTTGAGAGTACTAAATAAGCACTCTACCAATTGAGCTACACCACAACTTAGTCCATCTTTCTTTTTTTTTAAACTATATTTATTTACTTATTTGCCTTGGTGTTTGCCTGGAACTAGAACTACAGACAGTTGTTAGCTGCCATGTGGGTGCTGGGAATCGAACCCGGGTCCTCTGGAAGAGCAGACGGTGCTCTTAACCGCTGAGCCATCTCTCCAGCCCCAGTCCATCTTTCTTTACAAAGAATCCAAGCCTTTATTAGCCTATTAAAAGAACCAGAAGCCCTCCTCACATTACTAAGTACACTTCTGTGGTAATGATTGAATCATCAAACATTTTTCCAGTTAAAAGTTTTCTTGTGAATACAGATTTCAGTATTTTTTTTCCTTTAGATTTTAGTATTTTAAATCAATGCTATCCTGTCATTTATGTACATGTGCTCAGTGCCCTTGGAGGCCAGAAGAGGGCGAGGGATCTCTGGGACTGGAACCATAGATGGTTGTGACTGCTCTTAATCAATGAATCATTTCTTTTAAAGTATGTATGCCTGCATGACTTTATGTGCATCACATGCGTGTGGATGCCCAAACAGGCCACAGATGTTAGAGAGCCTGGAATTGGAGTTTTGAGATGCCTGATATGGGTGGAGGGAATTCAACTGAGGCATCTTTCCAGCCCTTCTACATTTGTATTTTAAGTTCTTCCTCCTTGTTCTTTTTCAGGTTTCTAATGCACTCCTGAAGATAAGCAACTTTCCTTGGAATATGAAAAGACTCTATTAAAAATTATTATTCAAAAAATGCATTTTAAAGTCTTTTACCAAACAGCCAAAATTCTCATAAAGCTTACCTTCATACTCTGATTTAATCCTCAAAGTTTCATCTGGTCCTTTATGAGCAGATGTTACTCGAAGTTCACATGGTATCCCAAAGTTTCCACAAGCCTTCTTAATTTTCTCACAGTGGCCAAGGTCAGAAGTTGAACCCATCAGCACCACAACTCTGCACTGACTATCTGACTTAAGAAGCAACTAGAGAAGAAACACAGGAGTATGAAAAGGCAAAAATGGGTACCACAGTCAATTTAACAGAGTACTTTTTCTGGGGCAGGGGAAAAGAGGGTGCTGAGCCAGGGTATTACATAGTTGAGAATGACCATCAATTACTGGTACTCACTCATGTCTCTTTTGCTTCTCAAGTACCCAGACAGCTGTTGTTCTTTCTATTTTTCCACCCCTTGTCCCCTCCGTTTTTTTTGGAAGGGTCCTGTGTAGCCCTGGTTGACCTGGCACTCACAAGTAACTGAGGGTGATCTTCAGCTTCTGACTCTCCTGAGTGGACCACAGACATGCACCATCACATTTGGCTTTCTGCTGTCCCAGGGGTCAAACCTAGGCTCACGCATTCTAGGCAAGCACTTAATAAACTGAGTTACATCTTCAGCACATCTTTTTTTTTTTAAAAAAAAAAAAAAAAAAAAAAAGCGGGGCTCATTATGTAGAATAAGCTAGCTTCAACCTTATGTCATCTCACCCAAGTGCTAGGATTAAAAGTGTGTGCCACTATATACAGTTGACAATGTTTTTCTCAAAAGACCAAAAGTAAAGAGAACACGAAGATCATTAAAATAATAAAAATTTTAGCCACAGCGGTACACGTATTTACTCCCAACACCAAAGAGATAGATGGATCTCTGGGAGTTGGAGGCCTTCCTGTCTACACAGTGAGGTCCTGTCTTAAAAACAAAAACCTCTATATAAAAGTTTTTATAGTTAAGACATAATATATGTATTTTTTAAATTTAGATAACAACTGGCTATGTTGCTCAGGCTTGGTCTAAACTTACAATCCTACTGCCTTTTGGGTCCTAGGATCACAGGTATCTACCACCTTATCTGCCTGCCAACAGAAAAGACTTATTACCAGACAAATTATGTTTACTAATTAGTTGCAGAAAATAAGAATCTTGATATTCAGGGAACAAAGTATTTCATCTCAAGGGTTTTAGCACATTCTGTTCAACCTTTAAGGCGTAATCAACAAATTAGTTAAGGCATAAATTTGCTGTTTTGAATTTTACATATATAAAATACATAAGTTGGGAATAATCTTCTAAAGAGTGGTTATGGCTCATAATAAATCCCAACTTTCATAGATTCATAGCAGTAATTCCATAAAAATTAAAGTGATACACAGAGGCTAGAAAACAGGACCTTAGGTTTCCACACCAGAATCTGGGAATGGAATAATAAGTAGCAGAAAGTTCTGGTAAGGGAGCATGGCTGCAATCATTTCTAAATGTGTTCCTTTCTTCCAAAGTCATGGAGAAAAGATACAAAACACCCCCACCCCAGCAATCCTATCTGAGATTGTCAGCATGCACCATGGCACCTGGCTTGAAATACTTTTGGTTTTGCTTTATACAAATGTGTGAAGTGCGGAGAACTTTAACTGTTTCTCAGGCACCATCCAACATTTTCTTTAAAATTTTTTCAATTTACTTTTCTGTATGTATGTCCACATAAATGTGAAACTTAGAGAACTTTGTGGATTCAGCTTTTTTCTTTGATCTTTATTATATGGGATTGTGTAGACTTAACCACTAAGCCATCTTGTCAGTTGTGTGTCATCTATTTTCTCTCTTTCTTTGTTTTTAATTCTGAAGAAGTGACTGTTAGTGGCCTAGAACCTGCCAAGTATGCTGGCCGACATGGGAGGCCCAGGGGTTCTCCTGCCTCTGAATCTTCAACCTTGGGATTACAAATACATGCCACATCTGTCATTTTTTTTTGTTTTGTTTTGTTTTACATGGGTGCTGGAGAATCTGAGCCAGGTCTTCATGCTTGCAAACAATTTACCAACTACTGAGCTACTTACCTCCCGAGCCCAGTGATGTCATCAAATAAAACAACGCAACGTTAGCTAGAGAGAATTACCTCCACTCGTTCTGCGACCCATTCAAAGTTTTTTTTTACCATCTGGAGTCCTTCGGGAGTCACTTCCTTTAGGTCACGGTAAGACTAGAAAAAATAAGAATGAAAGTTTAGAAGATAATTTTCTCTTGTTATGTTAAAACACTTGCTTTCTCTCTTTAGGTAGAGCTTGACAAATTTGCATAATGAGATGTATCTGAAAATGCACCTTGATGTACAAATGATTATTCAATGAAAAAAGTTCAGCAGCAAAGTAAAGTTTCACTTTTCATGAGGTCAAACACTTTCTTCATTAGCAATTACAAGTCACTGACTTAAGCCCATAAGACTTGGTGTAGAGAGTCTCAGAGCAGTCACTTAAGTCTTGATATTGTGAACATACTTGTTCCTTTACTGTTTAAGAATCTAAAAATGACAAATACAAAACCTGCTTTGGAGGTTAGAAGTATTCCTTACCAAGGAGATTTCACTTTTACTTTTGATACTGAAGGTTGACCCCAGGGCCTTGTGAGTGCTAAGGAAGTGCCCTGCCATTGTAATGTATCTCCAGCAGAGAAATGATTTGTAAAGGTAAACACTTAACAATAAATCAGACTAATATCCTCTTCCCCCCTCACCACTACCACAGCTTAATCTTCCAAAAGATAATAAGCTCAAAACACTACAAACCTGTTTGTCTTTCTGCTGGCTCCGATCTCCTGATGGCCAGAGTCTCCAGGAATCATTATCGATAACATCAGCAAGAACAATCTCTTTGGTAGTTACATCAACACCAAATTCAATCTAGAAGTAGCATATCACCAAGGAAATGATTTGAACAAAGCACACACTACTAAAATAATTTCTTAGTTACAATCTTCATTTTCAGATCTCCGTATTTTATCAGTACCTTCATATCAACCAGTGTACAGTTCTGGGGCAGCCAGGATTTCTCCAGTATTTCAAAAATGGCTTGTGTAGCATGTTTCATGATGTCCACTTCAGTCTGGCCTATAACAAGTCCAGCAAAACAAAACTTTGCAGCAATGAGTTGCTCCTCAGACCACTGTGGATCATTATTGGCATCATCCTGAGAATAAAACATTAAGTACAATTAATTTAAATATTAGAATTTTGAACTTTCCAGAAAAAAAGTCTTCTTTTCCCTTGAATGTGTTCCTAAGAATTGAAATTTTTGCCAAGCAATGGGGATACAAGCTTTTAATCCCAGCACCTAGAAGGCAAAGGCAGGCAGGCTGAGGCCAGCCTGGTCTACAGTGAGTTCCAGAATAGCCAGGCAGAGCTACACAGACATACCTTGTCCTGAAAATCAAACAAACAACAACAACAAAAAAAAACCCACTAAAAAAATCTCACGAACAGTGTCTCATTATGAAGCCCAGGCTTGCCTTAAACTAGTAATTTTTCTGTATCCCTTCTTTTTCTTTAAATTTTATTTCTAAGTTAAGTATGGGCATTTTGCCTACATGTATAACTGTACCTGCATCCCAGTAGAGACCATCAGATTCCCTGGAACTGGAGTTAAATAGCTGTAAGCCACAATGTGAGTGCCGAGAGCAAACTTGGGTCCCCTGAAGAGCAGCCAGTACTCTTAGCTCTCAGCCATCTCCCTAGCCTCTGCCTCCCTTCCATAATTACTGGGCAGGGCAGGAATATAGATATGTGCCACAAGGCTGACCATGCAATTAAATCTTTTTAAAAATGTCAACATTTTCACAGATGCCCCCCACAAAAAGCTCAATTTATCATCACTAATGTAAGCATACATTATTGATATGAATTTCAAGCATGACATATGCAGTATCAGATATTTCAATAACGTTTAACCTTTTGAGTTTGTGATTTATGTCACAAAAGCAATCACCTTGAAGAACATCTCCACTTTTGGTGGGTAAAACTTATACCCCTCCTTGACACCAGGGTTCCTTTTGAGAAAAGATCCAGTTGCTATTCTTCGGCATACCCATTCAATTGGAATCATTTCACATTGGGGTGCAATGAAAGCAGTTTCCCCACATTTCTTGGTGAAAGCAGTCTTGATACCTAAATATTGATGATAAAAGGGGAGAAAAAAAAGCAATGAAATTTAAAAAGTAAAGAAGACCTGAAGTATAAAGTTCATTTTCTTTCCTCTTTCAATTCTGATGTTTGCGTATGCATGTGGGTGGTGTCTGGATGTGGACAACCTACACAGTCAGTTCTCTTCCCTACTTAGCCACCTCAAAACACCTCTATCAAAAATCAACCGTCATTACGGGGTTAGAAAGGTGGCTCAGAGGTTAGGGGTGCTCACTGCTATCCCAGAAGACCAGAGTGTGGCTCCTAGCACCTCTGCCCAGAGGTCTACAACCCCTCATGACATCCCTCCAGGACATCCCACGCCTCTGGCCTATTATAGCATCTATGTTCAAATGCACATACCCAAGCACAGACATACATAATTAAAAATAATATCATAAAAAGGTCCACAAAATGTTTTTCTATTATCTACACAGCAAATAGTTTAAATCAACCAAGTAGTGTTCAATTACCTCTAAAGCTGACCTGACTACAGAATTCTCATGTTCTACAGTTCATCATTCACTACTCAGAGCAGCCCTAAATTCTGAAGATACCTTTTACTTTAATGTTAAATAATCCTTGAAAAGCAACCATCGTAATATATGCTTTTTCCACTCTCTTCTCTTTGACTATAACTGAGAAGCTAAGGTGCTTGGAATGGGAGCTGAACTGTGACTTTGGAAACTAATAACCCCTCTGACAATTACAATCACCTGTAACCTAGTTTCACGGGACTGGATGCCCTCTTTGGATACCAGAGGGCTCATGCATGCATGTGGTCCTGCCCTCTCCCCACACTTCAGCACATATAATAAACTTGGAAATCAAAGCCCCATGAACCAATAAATAATAATAATAAAAAATATTAACTCTCCTCCTTCGCTTCAATACTCTACAGTTTGATCTTTTAACTTCTCCACTGGAAGCAAAGTCTTCCTTCAGTTTTTCCAAAGGTGGACCCCTGTTCTAAGTTTAGTCCAGTCACTCATACTTAGAACAGCAGGACAGAAAGGCACAGCTGCTATTTTCAAATACTTCTCAGTGTTTTTAAGCAGAGGAGGGAATTAAAATTCTGTACTGTCTCCAATAGGCAAAACAAAGAACAACTGTGCAGCATTTCAGGGAGTGAACTCAGGTTAGTACTTAGGATTGCTAAAACCAGGAAGGCTTTTTTTAATGGATAAATTCCCTAAGGCTAAAGATGGCTGTGCAGATGGAAATTACACTGGTGATTCACATGACGAATTATGCTCGTAGGAAACTGTTAGTTTCTTTCTCTTAAATGTTTTTTTCTGCCTGTTTGTGATGTGGGCTCTCAGCTATTGCTCCAGAGCCCTGCCTGCCACCACTATCCCCCATGGTGGTTATGCACTTTACTCCCTGGAACTATAAACACTTTCTTTTATAAGTTACCTCAGTCATGGTAACAGAAAAGTAACTGAGACTGTGAGCAATACTGGAGATTGAATACCAGTCTTTGGGCATGCTAAGCAAGTACTCTATCACCGAGCTATTCCCAGTTTAAGGTTTCTTTGAACTTAAACACCATTACTTCCAAATCAGTGGACCTTAAAAGCTCTTGCCTTGATTTTAGTATATGCAACTTAGCCTGTGAGGCATTTCTAAACAAGTTAACTCAAATACAGACATCTCCAGAGAAACAGCCAGTTACTCAAATTTGATGTAATAAAATACATATATAATATGTTCTGGATCCAAATAATTTCTCTCCATGAAAATGACCAATGGGAGGCACTCACCGGCATCCTGTAACAATTGAAAGATACAGCTGGTAATCTTATTGGAGATTGCAGCTTTGCCTTCCAGGTGGTTCTTTCTAGCTGCATTTCCTGCTGTAATCTGATCCTTGGACTGCAAGAGGACTCTTCCTGGGCTATCTAACAATTCATAGACTTCTTTTGTCTTACCCTCATAGAGTTTTCTTCCAATGTTCAGTACTGTGGAAATAAAGTAGAACTACATCAGATTCAGAAAGATTTCCTAAATATGAAGGAATCAACTAAAACATTAAATCACTCTATAGACAGTGACTAATATAAATAAAGACTATTTACATAAGCCTTATACTCTTCAAGGTATTTTTCTCTTGTATCATTACATAATTTTGTGTTAGTATAATTAATTAACTACAGGTTAAAAAACTAAGGCCCACAAAGTTGAGGTCATATATTTAATATATGCAGAATTAGAAATAATCCCAAATTTTCTGATACCAACACTGTGCTTTCTGTAATATCAGCTTGTCTTTGAACTAAGACAATTAATATAAACTTAGAAGTTATTTCTGTATACACAATTACATTATTTAAACTAACATATTTTTCCTGACTTCATAACAAGCTAAATGGGAAAATTCACAATTTCTTGATTTCAAATTTATGTGTAAGAGGCTCATCTGTAAAATGTGTCAGGTGGTGGAGGTAGTGGCAGCTTGTATAACATACAAAAGGTCTAGGTTGGAAATCTAGTTCCAAAGGCAAAAGAACAAACTGCAAACCAAGACATTTTTATGAAGCTGCCCCACCCCACTCCTGCTAGGCATGGAAACATCAACAGGCTTTCCTCCACTTACAATGGGTTGGTGAGCCCTCTGAAAGAACACTATTTCTTAGTCCTCTGCCACCAGTAAAGCACCTTCTCCACCGAGAAGGTAGGAAAGCACCAGGAAACGAATACAAAAGCACTTTTATTTTTTTCTGAGACAAGGTCTCACTCCATAACCCTGGTTAGCCTGGAATGCCCTTTGTAGACCAGGCTTACCTCAAACTCATCTGCCTCTGCCTCTCATTGTCACTAAAGATGTACATCACCAGACCAGGCAAAAGCATCTCATTTTAATATCAGTCTCAGTACCTAAGGAACACTAGACTCTACATTAGAATGATTTAAATGAAAATCAAAAGTAAGCAACATTTAAAGGGTTAGGGAATTGCTTCTGTTTCCACAACACATTTATCTGCAGTACTTTTCCAGTGTATCTGTGTGCCAGGACTATGGACACAATAGCAAATGAAATCTAGTTTCTGCTCTCAAGGGACCCAAGAGTCTGGAAGGAAGCTGGCAATAAGAAATCATAATAAAGATAATGTAGAAACAAACTATGGGATCCCATATTCATAGCAGGTTCACTTTGCTTAGCAGAGAAGCCTAGAACAGTCAGAAGTGGTAAGGTCAAGTAGTGCCAAGGTCAGCTCGGCTGAGCATTCAAGGCTCTAGCTATATGAGGACTGCTAGTGGTTAGAGCAGCCGCAGGTGGACAGAAGAGCAGGGAATAAGGAAGAGTTAGCTGAAGAGGTTAGTCTGCTCTACAGGCAGGGGCAGCTCCACAACAACCAGTTACAACAAAACTAAACAACAGCTGGTTAGGCCACACCACCAGCTGGCATAGGAAAACAATCAGGTGCCCATGATGAAAATCAATGGCCTACCATTGGCTCAGTGTCCTTAAAATGAATGCAGAGAGACTTGGCCACAATCATGTGAGCTGACTTTTGGACTGGACACACCAGGTTTCTGAAACATTAGTATTACAACCTATTACCTACACAATTTATTGACTCTTTCCTCCAGACTACCCAGAGATAATTTTCTTATGAGAAAACCAATGTTTGATAGCATTTGATAGCATTCCTGTAAATGATTTGTTTTCAACCTTCCCGTGGTTTAAAACTGACTTCCAAGAGATCGTCTTGTAAAAACAATACACTATTCAAAACTACTTGCCTTTGGGTATCTGGGATTACAATCCTAATTAGCACTAAATAAATGTAATTTTTCTCTTTTTCCCATCTAGGCTAAATTGGATTCTGGGTAGACACTGGTTTTCACTGCAGTGTAGTAATCTAATGTTTTGAGCTCTAATTTAGTTCTCTATTTCCTTTCTAGAGCTCCAGCTTCTTTAGTCTGTCCTCTCTCTCCCCAGGCCTTTTGAAAACCTCCATGGCAGGCAGGACACACTGCTGCATTCCATCTAGTTCACTACTCTTCCTCATCAGCCATGTTGAGTTTTGACTTAACCCTAGAATCAGGGGGTTAAGTACTAAGAAAAGGGCAGTAGACAATATATCTAAAGAACTAATTTAGTATGGAGGACAAAAGGGTTTCAGTCTAAATTTGCAACTTCTCTTGCTTAAGACCCAAATGCAGTTCACAGTAGCCATCCCCTGTCCTCCAGCTCCAAGGAGGACCCACGAGCACCTGCAGGCATGCGAACATATCCAGACAACAAAAGTAAGAGAGGGGCTGGAAGAGATGGCTCAGCAATTAAGAGCACTTGCTGTCTTGAAGAGAATCCAGTTCAATTTTGAGTACTATCCTAAACTCCAGTTCCAAGGGATTTGAATACCTTCTTCTGACCCTTGGCAGCACTAGGGACACATGTCACATGTGGTGCACATACATATATGCAGGCAAAATACATTAAAAGAATAATAAAAGTCTTTTAAACTAAAAATGTTAAGAGGCTAAAATGAAACCAGGCACCTCTAGTGCCAGTATTTGGGAGGGGAAAGCAAAAGTTCAAGTCCAGCCTCTGTTACATAATGAATTCCAGGCCAGCGTGAATCAACCTCAAAAAATAGAAAGACTAAAATAAAATTAAGTGAGCAAACTGAAAGTTTCTACCAGTTGTTCTAAAATTTACCTCAATCTATATTCATCACCCAGTCTTTAGTGATTTTAAAAAATGAGCATAAAAATATAGGTATGAAGCCCAGTTCCAATAGAAACATCTAAGAAAACACTCCTGTATCGAATGCTCAAAAAACCACTGTGGAAGGGGTGGTGAGAGCCAGAGGAACAGGGAGTTTGTTGTGAGACTGTGTCTCCCAGTGACATCAGAAGCCACACCCATAAGGTCTCCACAGCATGACTGCCCAAATTCGAGCTGAACAAGGACACCAGTGGACATGCCAAAGTGATGGAGAGAGCTTATGGGGCACCAATCCCACAAAAGAGCTGCAGGCATCTGGGGGAAGCTGGAACGGGGACAGATGGTCCTCCCCAACACCAAGTGGTTGGCCAGTGCCAAATGGTCAGCCTTGAAAGCAGACATACAAATAGCACAAGGGCCAAGTGGGTTATATTTAATATGTACATGCAAACATATGCAGACAGTAAGTTAATAAAAGAGGCCATGAATTTAAGGAGAGTGGGAGGGTGTGAGGGAGGAGAGGGAGGGAAGAAATGTTATTATCATAATCTCAAAGATTAAAAATTGAACTTCAAACAGTGAAGTAGTGGAACATGCCTTTAATCCTGGAACTTCAACAAGTGGATTAAGGTGGTCCTGTAAGTTCCAGGCCAGCCAAGGCTATACAGAAACCATGTTTCATCGCCAACACACGCACACACATACACAAACACACAAATCAACCCCATAAATTAATAGGTGAATGCAAACTGAAACAGATGAGGTCTGAGATTATTTCATGGAACTGAAATTTAAGTTTAAAAAAAATTCTAGCACGGTGCTGTCCAATGATACACACTGTAACATTTTTTAAGTACAGATGGCCTTTTAGAAAGCATAAAAGCTATATAGATTAAAAAAGGCCTTTAATACCAGTTCCAAGTGATCAGATACCTTCCAGGCTTCTCAAGCTTGCCCAAACACACATATAAATGGGGATCGGGGGAGAAGGGATGAGATGAAACCGAAGAAGGAAGATTCTAGAGATTTTACCAGTTTAGAAGGTACCTGATCTCAGAAAACTTCCAGGCCAAAGTCCCAATTTATGAAGCTATGGCACCGTTGTTTTGTTTTTGTTTTTTTTTTGCCTTTCGTAAGTGGGAAATAATGTGCTGGGGCACCAACAAGATTTACTTCATTATCTCGAAACTTTTGTTGTGGTCCAAGATAGCGTTTTACTAGTATAAATGTTAAAAATCACCTTTCCTGAGCTCTTATCATGCAGAGACAAAATAGTAGCGTAAATAAATCTATCAAACAAAAAGTAATAAGGGAACTGTATTCCTTCGATTTTGGCGCTCTTCAAAGTTATCATGGCATCAAAGACTAGACTACCAACTAGTACGGACTAGTATTCATCCACACCCATAACCTAAAATTTTAGGCAAGCCTAGACTACAAATCTAACATGTGACCAAAACGAAAGCTCTGGACCTTCGTATTATTAAACTACTAACCTTACCGCAAAAGAGACTATTGGCGTATTAACCTTACCAGAATAAACACGACTTTGAGTTCAAAAATTATGCTAGATTTTCCTGATTACATATATACATCACAGTTTCTAGGCACTTTGTTAGTTTTTGGCTAGGTCTCCGGAGTACCTTTCCGGTTTTCTACCTTCCTCCAGTCCCGGGGCCATTTCTGGATATTTCGGGAGGTCCCAGGTGCTTAGTGCCCAAAGCACGTCTCAGCGCTTGGACCACGTGTGCAGGATCCGAGCCCCGGGCGCCATCGTGGGGAAGCGATCTGGACACTGTACTAGGGGGACTGCAAAGCGACTCCGGGGCCGCACGTGTTCGCACCAAACATGTTAATTCCCTGCTGGAGGTGGTGGGGAAGGAAGACTTGGGGGTCCGAAAGCCCGCTACTTACCCTCAGCTGTCGCCATTATTCTAAGCGGGACGGAGGAGTAGACAGCGCGGGAAAGAGGAGAGTTCAGGAAAAACAAGAGCGATCTGAAAGAATTAGCGGGATGGGGAAGGGCGGTGCAACGCACAGACACGCCCCAGACAGAGGCGCTAGTCCAGGTCCGCCAGAGCGACCGCAAAGTACCGGGCTGGCTGCGCCGGGTGCCGGGATCGCGTCCCCAGACTTCCCGCCGCGCAGGCGCGCTGACGCGACCCCGCTTCCGGGCGGCCCCGCGCCGCAGTTGCCAGAGGCGAAAAGTGGCGTGCAGGCTGCGGCCTTCGCTGGCCGGGAGAGTTCTGGGTTGGAGCGTACCAAGCCCTGACGGCCGGGGGAAGGTGTGCGAACAGGGGCACGCACAGATCAAATCTTCTGATGGATAAACACCACTAACCGCGTTTCTCTCGTCACCTACGTCTAGGGAGAAGGAAAATAACGGAGATTTCCACGTGCCGGAAGACAAGCGCTCCAGACCCTCCCGCGAAGAACTAACCCCACCCCCTCGACTCCGTAGCTCCGCCCCCGTTCCGTGCCTTAGCTGATTGGCTCGGTTCTGGAGGCCGAGCTGGTCACGCCCCCCTGGGAAAGCGCGCGCCGCCGCACTAGCGAGAACCTAGCCGGCGGGGAAGGAGGAGACAGTCTGCTGCGAGAGCTTCTGAAGCATACTCTAGCTGAGCGGACAGCTGGTTGGCTCTCGGGCCACGCCTCGGCTGCAGGTCACTCCACGTGCTTTTCGGCGGCGCCATGGAACTGGAGGAGTTGGGAATCCGTGAGGAGTGTGGGGTGTTCGGGTGCATCGCTTCTGGAGAGTGGCCCACGCAGTTAGATGTGCCGCATGTGATCACTCTGGGACTCGTGGGGCTGCAGCATCGGTGAGCAACAGGATGAGGGGTGGGGGTGGAGTGGCAAGTATTTGCACAGCTCCGCGAACGGCTTCTCAGCTCTGGAGCTATGGAGAGCACAGCACTAGGAGGGTGAATCTCGCGATTCAGGACCAGTACCTGCATAGGGCATTGGCCAAGTGGGGGTGGGGTACATCTTGCCTCAGACCTAGCCTGTCGTATTCCTCCCTAATATTCTTTACTGGTTAACTCCAAGAACGTGCACCTCTCCTGTGGGTTTGTTAGGCTCGAGTTTGCTTACACTAGTCAGGTTGGGAAGGAATCATTCGGATCTCCTTGAACCTAGAACGGTTCTTGAGATAAGCTTCTGTAACGGGGTGGCTGGTGAAGGTCCTCCAGCACATAGTTTTATCCCGGTGGCCTGGAGCTTACAGAATCTTTGTTTGCAAGGGCAGAACTATTGAGCAGATTGTCAGCCTGAAAACACTGGTATGGTGATTGTGGGTTCGAAAGAAGTTACAGCTATGGGAATTGGGGAAATCTAGAGTTTAGACCCAGGGAAATAGAACTAGTTCGTATTCCAAATGAATTACCATAGTAGTCGAGTTCATATACATTAACTTAAGCCACAGGGCAAAGATTGGTTAAGTTTTACATAATAAATGGAATCAGTAAGAGCCTGTAGCGAACTCCCTTTAAAGGGGGAGAGTGCTTGATGTCAAGATACATATTGACTTGGAAAAATTGGGAGATGCCTTCGACGTAAACAAAACAAAAAGCCTATGCTTCCATGTACTTACCACCTAACTTAGTATAAATTTGTTGAAGGAAATGATACAAACTAGGGTTTGCATGTCTCCCCAAGTTTCTTAAGCCAATATAGTAGTGACCTCTAGAACAGAGCTGGACAGTAACACTTAGCAATGTGGGTGTCCCACGTCTAGATGCATTTCTAATGATTACTTTTTCCTCACCAAACTTAACTACGAAGTAGTTTTTTGTTTTTGATTTTTGCTTTTTCACAGTCCCAAATCTTTGTTTTGAGTTTCACATTCTGTTTACTCCTTGTTTATTAAAAAGCTTCTGGGAGATAGGCATGGTGGCACACACATTTAAGTCTCAACACTCAGGAAACAGAGGTCAACACCGTGTACATAGTGCGTTCCAGGATAGCCAGAGCTATATAGTGAGACCTTGTCTCAAAATAATGGAGGGAGGGCAGGGTTTAAGAATGGTTTGAGCCTTATGGTGGTAGCATATGCCTTTAATACCAACACTCTGGAGGCAGATGCAGATGGATATCTGAGTTCAAGGCCAGCCTGGCCTACAGAGCAGGTTCCAGGACAGCCAGAGTTGTCACACAAAAAAACCCTGTCTCAAAACAAACAAACAAAACATCTGGAATGAATCAACACAATTTTAAAAATTTGAATAGCTATCTTAAATAGTTACGAGTTGACCTGTAATATGAATAGACACACAAACCTATGTAACAACAGTTAACCGGAGGATATGAGAGGATTTGGAGGGTGAGAGGGAAAGGGGAAATGATGTAATTGTTTATAATCTTAAAAACTATTGAGAGCTGGGAATATGCTGAGTGCTAGAACACGTGCCTAGACTGGTAGGAACCCTAGGTTCAATCCTAAAAAAACAATCCAAAAAACAACAACAAAAACCCAAAGAGAAACTTAAGTCTGATTCTGAGGAGTGGTGGTGGATAACTCGGTTAGATGTTGTTTTGAACAGCTGTTAGGAGCAATCTAGAATTGATCTGAAGAATTTTAGGCAACAGATGAAAGAGACTCCATCCTGTTCTTAACTAGCTGTGTTTGCATTTTTGGTCAGAAAGTTTCCCTCATACTTCATTTGTCTTCCTGTTTCTTTAAACATGCACCAGAAGAAAAAGAAGCTTTTAGAAAAACATGTTGGGTGTAGGTGTTTTCATTTGTAATTAACTGCAATTTTCCAAATGTGGTGGCACACACCTCTAACCCCCCAGCTGGAGAGGCAGAGTTAAACAGATCTCTTGAGTTTGAGGCCACATAGTGAATTCCAGGCCAGCCCGAGCTACACAGTGAGACCCTGTTTCAATAAAATACAACTTGATTTCTAGTTACATGTCCTATGTTGTTTCCTATAGTTACTCTTTTTTTTAAAATGTTAATTTTTTTCATTTTACACACCAACTACATCATACTGCTCCCTCATTTTTAAGATCTTTTGCTTTTATTTTATGTGAGTGGTGTTTTGCCTGCATGTATAAGGGTGTAATCTTGGAATTACAGACAGTTGTTAGCTGCCATGTGGATGCTGGGACTTGAACTCAGGTCCTCTGGAAGAACAGTCAGTGCTCTTAACCGCTGAGCCATCTCTCCAGCCCCTATAGTTCTCTTAATGAAGGAACTATGAGATAAGGACAATATAAGACAATAAAGATAAGTGGTATCAATAGATTGTATTATAGTGGGGTGTGTAATCTTAGCATTGGTAAAAACACATGGCAAGACTCACTACCGAGGGAGGGAGGAATTTCTTTATTAGGATGGCTATTTAACTAAACTAGGCAAGTCTTTGTTAGGGGACTAGTGTTGAAAAATGGGACTGTGGTGTTTCTTTTTCTTCTTTTGAACAGTAATAAGCTAGTTATTGGGGAATAAACATACTAGAAAACAACTTAAGATTGTCTTGAATAAGAATGACATTAAGGTTTACCTATTTCTCACTGTAAGTCCTAGACAAAGCAAAATTTTAAATTAGTAAAAGGTCCTCACTTTGGTAGAATTGATACTAATTGGAAAATTAGTGGAACACTCTCATGTTTAGAAGATATAATAATTGCCCACTACCCTAAAATTGTAGAGCAGAGTGAAAGAAAAATTAACACATTTTAAGAGGGGTGTGCTCAAGATTGTACAAGGGCCTGGAAGTGGCTAAGCACACACTGTACCATCCAATTACACACCCAGCCCAAGAACTAATGTATGTGTATGGCATTGAACATGAAACTTAGAAGTGTGATTCAAGGTGAATATGTAGTAGAATTGTAGACACTATTTCTTTATAAGAAGGGTACTTGTAGAAGCCTCCAATTTTACTTATCACATGAAGATGTACCACAAAATCACCAGATAACACCAAAATATCAGATCTAGTAATTTCCAGAGTTCTGAACAAACTGACTCCCTGCTTAAAGGTTCTTTGTGTAGTGTGGATATGGTTTATTCTCAAAGATTTCTTTCGAACGTGGTCATCTGTGTGGCGGTACTCTGCTGGTATCTTTTAACCTCAGCACTTGGGAGCCAGAGACGGGTAGATCTCTTAGTTTAAAGCCAGCTTGGGTCTAGGGGTGTGTGTGAGAGGGGTGGAACTCCAGGACAGCCAGGGTTACACAGAGAAACTCTGCCTCACAAAAACCAAAAAAGAGATTGGAGAGAGAGAGAGAGAGATAGTTTGCTGGAAGGTGAGTGGCTGGGTACTGTGGTTAATGGTGACCTCCCTGAGTTAGTTCACTGAGAACCAGTTGTAAAAAGATTGAGCCTAATTGAATTCTTTTGCCTCTCTGTCCAACTATGCTTTCCTTCTCTTTCTATACCTTACCATGGAGTCACCTACATTGACATCCTCACCACAAGCTAAACTGATAGGACTTCCTGAACACTGAGCCTCCCAAACTAATCAAAATAACAATTTTAAAGAAACAAAGTACCTAGACTGGGCATGGTGGTAGTCCCAGCACTTGGGAGATAGAGGCTGGTAGATCTCTCTGAGTTCAAGGTCTGATTGGTTTGCAGATCAAATGACAGAAGAAACCCTGTCTCAAAAAAAAAAAAAGAAAAAAAAGACAGAAAGAAAGAAAACCCAAACCGTAAAAGGACAGACAGAGTACCTTGCCCGCTGTATTTTGTAATAGTATCTGGAAATAGATGATGAATTGTGTTAGATAGCAGGTGAGTGTGCCCTCTCTCTGTCAGTGAGTTATCAAAGCCTCGAGACAGAAATGAAAACCGACAACTAATAGATATTTTTATACTTCTAAACATTTGGGAAGCTTACCTGATGAAGTTGAGGGTCCTGTTGGAAGAAACATTCTGTAGAATCTTCCAGTTCTGTTATGCTTTGAGGAAACTGATTTATAATGATCTCAGGAGGTGTTTTCTTGAGATGCACACTGGTTCTGCAGCAGCTGGGGAAAAGCACTCAGTAGGGAGAGATAACTTCTGTAGGAAGAGGTGGGGAACATAGTAAGGAGCTTGTTTGAGGTGCCAAATTAAGATTCCCCAGATGAAGATGGAGGACCAGCTTAATCTTGGGTAATTCTCATAACTTCTGGATCTGTTTTCTCATCTCTTGGGCTACACCTAAGTATTTTAAAGTTCTAGGATTGAGATTTAGTTGGTTGTGAATGATGCTTTTATGCTGTTAAACCATCGGCAATCTCTTCCATGATGGATTCTCTGGAGGCCAACTCAACCAATCTACATTTCATAAATGTAAAAAAAAAAAATGTAATATAAGATTTTTCACCTCATGACTTAAGAGTTGGGAAGCAGGGTCAGGGATGGCGTTTTCTCTACTCTCCAACATGGTGCATGTCACTTGAGCACGGGGATATGTATTCCAAGAAACAGATCATTAGGCCATTTTGTTGCTATGTTCATCATAGCTCTTAGCATACAAACTTGTTCAGGGCAGTCAGTCACTCAACAAAGTATCTTGATCCAAGCAAGAGACTTGGTAAACATTAGATGTAGGAAGCTGCTGTCAGGGTATGGTTGTTTCACACCATATAATATAAATAGCCATGTGGTAAAATAATAATGAAAAGTACAGTTTAGCAAAGTACAGAAACTATAAACATCATTCATTGTCTGCTACCTTTATCATTATTAAGAGTTATATACTTGATGATGATTGTGCTGTACTTTCAAATGACAGTGTGGCTTTCTTTTCTCCAACATGACCAAATATGTGATGTTTTGTCCTGGTGATGTTTTATGGTGGATATTACTAAGTAATAGTTTATAGCTCCTTTGTAATTTTACGGGATCACTCTAGTACCAAAATGTCATGCAGCATTGGGCTGTACTTTGTTGTACACACACACACACACAAAAGGCACCTTGATAAGTGGGGGAACACAGGGTAAATGTGGCTTCTGCCCTTGTAGAAGCCTATAACTCACTAGTTCAGAAGCACAGGCTTCTCCAGGCCCCAGTTTCCACATTGGCCATACTGATCATACCTAGCCCATAACTTGTATAGACCAAATTCTATATATAAATTATTTAGAATAGTACCTAGATATAAGTAGGCTCTATGACTATCTCACACTTGGGTATGTACTCAGCAGAGATGCATGCAGATGTTCATTGACATTCATTACTTATAATGGCCTCACTCTGGAAAAAAAACAAAACGTAATATTATAGTGGAATGGAGTGGGGGAAGTAATGGAATGCATACTTGTACAATTGACCACTCCAGAGTAATACAAAGAAAAACATTTTTTAAGTTTTTTTTTTAATATTTATTTTTATTTTATGTGAATTGATGTTTTTGCCTGCCTGTGTAAGGGTGTCAGATCATGGAATTACAGACAGTTATTAGCTGCCATGTGGATGCTGGGTGTCGAACTCAGGTCCTCCAGAAGAACAATCAGTGCTCCCAACCCTTGAGCCATCTCTCCAGCCCCAATGAAAAATTCTTAACTCAAGCACAATTAGAGGTGGATCTCATAAACATTGCTGCATGAGAAAAACTTGAAAGAAGCATAAATCTTAAACTAGTCTATGATAGATTAATTAGTGATGGTCTTTATGGGGTGAAGATAATAGCCATCAGGCTTGTAGGGGGTCTAGTGTTTTTTGCTTTGTTGATCTGATATTTGTTGTTTTACATACTTTTGCGATGTAGCTCAGGCTGGCCTTGAACTTGTGATCTTTCTACCTTAGTTTCCTGGGTACTGACTAGTAATACACTATTTTGATTTAGGTGATGGTCACATGAGTGTGCTGTCTAATTAGGAACAGGGAGAGGCTAGAACTCAGCTTTTTCTGATCTTCAGTCCTGTGTACTTTCCTGTATATAGTCAGCCATCTGTCTACATGCATTCTGTATCCATGGTTTCAACCCATAAATACTGGAACTGTTTTTTTAACTGTCTGTACAGAACAATAAAAAGACTTTTTCTTATATACATTGTAACTATTTTATAGCAGTTACATTATGTCAGATATTATCAGCAACAAAGTGATGGTTTAAAATACATAGGATATGTGTAGCTTATATACAAATACTATGCCTTTTTATGTAAGGAACTTGAATATCTGCATATTAGGGTTTCTTTTCTAGTGTCTGGTTGGCTTACGATTTTTGCTTTTTAAGACAGGGTCTCACTGTCCTTGGCTGGCCTGGGACTTCACACCTATCTGCAGGCTTATTAAAAAACAGTATACCGGGGCTGGAGAGATGGCTCAGCGGTTAAGAGCACCGGCTGTTCTTCCAGAGGATCTGGGTTCGATTCCCAGCACCCACATGGCAGCTAATAACTGTCTGTAGTTCCAATTCCAGGCAAGCACCAACGCAAATAAATAAATAAATAAATAATAAAGTTTAAAAAAAAGAAAAAAACAGTATACCAATTACCTGCCTTTGGAGAGAACCAAATTCTACAGCTTATTTGTGGGGCCTTTTTCTTTTATTTAACCAAGTGTAGTTAAAAGACTTCAGTTACTGCACAGTTACACAGCTGGGGATGTGTCCAGTTACTTTTAAGAGTACTTCCTTTTAACGTGCTGTGAACCAATTTCCCAGCATTCTCTACTCTCAAATAGTTCACAATGTATTTAGTCTAATGTGTCAGGGACAGAGCTGAATATCTCTTATCAGGAAAGAGCAACAAAAGTTCTTCAGAGGAAAAAAACCTTGGAATTTTCCAGGCCCCTAATGTCTTCATGTGCTTCTCTCTTGTTACTCACAGTTCCTTAGCTTTCAGAGTGACCTTCAGATAATTTTTAAACAAATATAAGAAGAGAGTTAATATGTGACACATCGCGGTATATGTTAGTTTTCACGTATATCAAACTAGAAAGTGATTTTTAAGTGATTAGAGAAATTAAGACTGAGTTGACAAATTAGTAATTTGGTCAGGACTTAAACAAGAAATTGAAATTAGAAATAGATTTTTCAAATAATAATTATAGTCAGTTGAGTAAATAATAATGGAGTATGGATTTTAGTTTTTGAAGTTTTTTTCCCTTGGTAAATGCAAAGAGGAAAGTTGTTACAGTTTTCTCATTAACGTCATCACCAAGCTTACTGTGTTTCCTTTTAGTAGTGTGGAGTCCTGCACTTAGGATGCAGTCAGTGTCTTCATAGGATCTCAGTTTTCTTGGAGGGCTGTCATTTTTCTTTTGTAAAACTCTATACTCCTATTTAAAATTTTTATATTTGGTGTGACATTGTTTCCAGTCTCTGCCTGTCCCAACTTGGACCAGTCTCCTGGTCAACTAACTGTTTTTCAGACCTGTGCTTTCCAGGCCTGTGTCAGAGTCTTCTAAGGAAATGTGATCTATAAACCAACGTGACTCAGTTATTCAAACTGGTTGAGAATTCTCATGTTTTGAGTATCATTCACTTGACACACAAGGATTCCCACAAATCACTGGGGATTACAATAACTGGAATAGGGCGATTCAATTTTTTTTCATACCTCCAATTCAATTTAAAAATAAGGTAGACTGGCCCCTGATATAGCTGCTTGCAATCAATAGGTTATCTTCATTGAGTTTTTAGAAATAGAGAAAGCTGTATTTGACACCTTCAACCCCATTTTAAGAAGGCCATTTGGAATCGGAACCGCTTCCCTCGGCATTGTCAGGTATTTCGTATTAAACTTCAGGCAGTGTGTTGAACATGGGACTGAGATGGTATTTTCAGTCCAAGCCTGTTCAGCTCCTGACAGCATTCTTATTTGCTCTTTGTCCTAACAAGAATGTTCCTTCTTGTGGTTACTATGGAGAAAGGACCACTTTAGTGACTTTTGTAGATTTCATGTTCAAACAGTAGTCTGTATTCACCCAGAAGGGTTTGACTAGACAGATTTTCATCTATAAATCTTTAAAGGAACTACCAGTCTTTTTAAAATTTTATTTTATTTATTATGTATATAATATGCAGAAGAGGGCACCAGATGTCATCATAGATGGTTGTGAGCCCCCATGTGGTTGCTGGGAATTGAACTCAGGACCCCTGGAACAACAGTCAGTGCTCTTAACTTCTGAGCCATCTCCCCAGCCCAGGAACTACCAGTCTTAAGCCTGGTAAATATCATGGGTCTATCTGGTGTACATAGGAGATGTTTGAAGGTCAGTCAGTTGTTTACAGTGTACTTGGGTGAGGTGTTGCCGTTCCTAAGCTGACATTCTGAGGTGAAGTGTAGAAGTGCCTAATAGTGCTTTCTTTCTCTTTTAAATCTCAGTTACACTTTCCTAGACTTGGGACAGTATTTTAAAAATAGTGCACTATGTAACTATCTTGATGATGTTTATAAAATTGATTTTAATAATTTTTTGAGACAAGGGCTCTTGTGTCAAAGCCTTGGACATCCTGCAGTTCTCTATGTAAACCAGTCTAGCCTCAAACTCAGAGAGATTCATCTGTCCTGAGAGCTGGAGGTAAAGGCATGTGCAACTAAGCCTGTAATGATTTTTAAATTTAAAAAATGATTTTTAGTAATAAGCTAGTGAGGCAAAATGTAGTCAGGAGGCTTGTAAGTGTAGTGGGTATGAGGAGAATAACCTCAGATAGATAGAACCCAGAGCTTCTTGTTAAGGACATATTTATACAGTGAGACCAAGTTGAAGTTTAGGTTGTGGCAAATGATAAGCTGCATTCTGGAGTCACGTAAGGCCACTAACTATAGTATCTTTGACATAGGGTCTCCCTATGTAGCCTTGGCTGGCCTGGAGCTTGCTGTGTTGACCATGCTGGTCTTAAACTCAGAGAACCACCTTCCTCGCCTCTCAAGAGCTGGGAATAAAAGCATGTGCCATCACCCTGCAATTTTTAATGTAATTTTCTTAGTAATTACATTGTGTAAAATTGACATGAGTACTGAACTATTGCCCCTAGGGAATATATAGGGTTAGAATCCTATAAGTCTCTAGTTATGATTTTTTTTCTTTAGCCTAAGATCAATATATAACTCTTAGTTGTATTTTAGCATTGAATTTCCTACCATCCATGACTATAAGTCACACCTGAATGAAGGTTATCTGATGTCTTTTCTTCCTAAAGTTCAGCAAAGCCCTTGACTCGTGCTTGTACTCCAGGCATTGTTCAAATAAAAATCACCCCCAAGTGTACAAAAACATGGAAAAACTACACATATCACTTGGTTGGTGGTGGATGAATCAGAAGTCCAAAGTCATCCTTAGCTATGTAGGGATTTAGAGGCCAGTCTAAACTACATGAAACTCTCTCTATAAACAAACAATTAAGTAGAGCTTGTATGCTAGAAATTGTACTTTTTTTCAAGTGTTAATGAAGCAACTTTACCTCTAGAGCATAGCTTATATAAATTACACTAACTTCTTAAGTATATTTCAACTTTTTAATACATGTTTTTCCAGCCTAGGTTTATGGCATTTCATTTTTATTTTGTTAATATCCTGGGAAGACAAATATTTGAGGAAGTAATTCTCTGATGCATATATATGTGGGTGTTCATTTTTCAGTGTGAGAATTCAATCATCAAAGCTTAGAAATTTAAAAGAAAACAAAAAACCCACAACAACTCTTATTTACACTAAGCTAAAATAAAGGCAAGGTCAGCCTTATGCTTATTTGTCTTTAACTGGGAATGTCTGTGTCAGGATATTGCAGATAGCAAATGATCCTTGAAAACACACCAACTGTACCTGGTTATTGTGCCAAAGCTACATAAGCTGGAATACTAGATTGTTAGTGCTTTTGATGAAAAATATCTTTTACCATCAATTTAAAAAAAAAAACCTTAAATTTAAATTTTTTCTTATGTATAAAGGCTTAGACAATAAAGAAAATACTATTCTGAGGTATTTATTGAAAGCAATTGCTAGGGTTATCTTGGTAAAGCAGTAAGTGTGCCTATGAGTGCTGGAATGGCAATCAAGGGGTGTGGGAGAGAGAGAGGTTGCTCAGTAATGAGTTCTCATCTCAAAATTTGCTTGGTTTTGGTGCTAAGTTAATTGAACATCTATTTAAATTACTGTAACTGGGTAGATTTTTAAAGATTCTTCTGGGAAGGTAAAATAGTTCCGTCACTGGAAAACATTTATACCCCAGAGAATTGAAAACAGGTTCAACATAAAGTCAGATACTTGCTGAGGACAAACAGTGTGCAAGCTCCTTTGTAATACTTATGACATAGCAGTTTTACTTCGTAACCCTGCAAAGAATCAGAAGCAGAAACCCAGGCATTTGTGTACTCTTATTCATAGTAGCATTTTTAGAAAAAGAACCCAAATGATCGCCGACAGGTGAATGGCTATGCAGATTGTGACACAGGTTTATCCTACAACATTGGAACCTGGAAGACTGTATGCTAAATGAAGTAAGAGATAAATCATTCTGCAATACCACATACATGAATAATCACATTGACGAAAACAAAGGACAGTAGTTATCTGATAGAAAGTAGAATGGGAGTCACTGCCAAATTATTTCATGGGTTTGGGTGTTTTGCTTACATGCTTGTCTGTGCACCACATGCATGCCTGGTGTCTTCTGAGGCCAAGAAGGGGCATCTGATCTCCTGCATATGGTAGTGAGCTGCCATGTGGGTGCTGGGATTCAAATCCAGGTCCTCTGGAAGAGCAGTCAGTGCTCTTAACTGCTGAGCCATCTCTTTAGTCCCGGTGCTAATTTTAATCAGAGGTTAATGACATTTTAATTTCAGCCAAAAGTTTTAGGGTTACTCTCAGATGAACACTGTGGCCTTGGACTTGTGATTTTTTTTTTTTTAGGTTAAACATCTGAATAACCTTCAAACAGGATCCAGTTTACTCCTGCAGCACCTATGTAGTGTACCTGATTTCACCCCTCTGACTCAGAATTGACCTATGACTATCCTTTAAATAGCCGGGGAACACAGGATGCCAAGGAATTTCAGCTGCGTAAACGGCAGCTGAGCCTGGAGGTGAATCGAGTCAGTTTTGTTTTCTCTCTTATCTGTGCTTCAAACCCAGGAATAAAAACAAATCGTTCATTAGATCCAAAGAAATAGTAATAGTCACAGCTTATCCATCTTACCAGAGGAGCCTGGGAGGGAGTTTATGGTACTCCTTCCTTAGTGATTGGCTCCCTCACGGCATTAGCCACTGCTTCTAAGTGGTAGCTCACTGGAATCGTCCAATCTGTCTTCTCCAAATGGAATCAAATTGGTTTTTGTGTGCTGTGCTCCTTGGTTCTCTGCTAGTCATATTCTCTGAGTGTGACAACCTCGCTGATTCCCAGCACCAGCTGTGCTTGAGGAGGCTTGAGAACGGAGGTGCGGAAATGATTGTAACCAGCTGAAATTCATTTAGTTCTCAACCTTCCTAATGCCCCAACACAAATGGCCTCATCTGAACACAATCTCCAAACCCGCAAATATCACACTCTGGAAGGTAGGGCTTCAATACATGAATTTCCTCAAAGTTTATTTGTAGCAATACCCACTAGTAATGATTTGTCTTTACCTGTGTCTCATTAGAAAAGCTGTCTTCTGATTTATTGCTTACGGAGTCGTCCTTAGTGACTTCTCCAGCAGCAACTGTAGGAACAGGAGATGTATCGTATTTTATTTCCTTTTAGAATTTCCCTTTGGAGCTGCTTTGCTTGTCTGTCTGTCCTCTGCTTCCTTGAGAGTTTTAGTCTCCGCTGCTGTTCCTTCTGTCTTCTTTAGATGCACACAGTTAGGGTCGCCTCATTTAAGCCTCAGATAAAAATTTTTAGAACAGTGCACAGAAGAGGTCCTCAGGACCACCTTGCTGAGCCTCCCATTTTCCGCAACAGTCTGTACGTGGCTGCTCCATCCATCTTCTAAGAGACTGACTTAGAGGTCCTGATCCCTGGTCCAGAACTCAGTCGGTTCATTTTACGGTTACTTGTGTGTACAGTGCATTGTATCTCTGTCCTTTCAGCTGCCTTTGATTTTTAAAGGACGTTACAGTGTTTGACAGAGGACTTACCCACCTCTAAGGATTTCTTCGGTGACATTTTTAGATTTCCTGTGCTAGGCAGTTGGTATGAAAGCTTATCTTAACGTCTATGGTCTGAGATTGCATGTTGGATTTTGAAACTTTTATCTATTTTAACATTTGTTCAGAAAAATATTCAGTTTTTTTTCTAGTTATGTAATAGATTGTTTTGCATTTTATAAGAGAACAGCTATTCATTAACTACTTCATTATCAATTCAGCAACTAGTTAGTTAAAGAACATTTCAGGGCCCACCTTACGGTTCACTGGGTAAGTGGCATGTAAGCCTGGGAACAGAATTCACTCCCTTGAGCCCTTTAAAGATGGAAAGAGAACACAAACTCCATAGAGCTGTCTTCCGACTTCCACGTGTGCACTGTGACACATGCTCCCCTCCCCACCCCCATGTAGGAGATATGCAAAATAATAACTTAAATAAATAACATTTAACGAGACCCATTTAACTCAGTGCATATTCGTCTTACTCAACTGAACCCCTTTATGATGTGATGACATGTTAAAAGTGCCTTCTTCGCCTCCCTGCCTGGCTGGTCTGCTCCCATTTCTATGTGTGCATGTCCTGTGGTTTGTTCTCCATCTTGGAATTTGTGCTTTTGTGATTTTTCTGTTTTGTAATTTCCCAGAATAGTATTCAACACAGTGAAAAATTTCATATTCCTAGACATGCCTAGGCCTTGGGCTGTTCTTACAGTCTTGGCTTCATGGTTTAGATTTTCATACTTTCTTCTGCACTGCTGCCAGTCTCTCTCTATTCCAGTTTTTTGGAGCCTGCTCACAGTTTGCTCAAATATCTTATTATTTCTCACTGCTTCTCTAGTTGTTTGTATGGTTTTTTTCTGACCAGATGCCTATTAGAGCCGTGACTTTTGGTATAGTTCAGTGTTTTCCTCCTTCATTTGCTACCTTTAGAATAAAAGCTGAATTATTAGGGGCTTCCATTATTGATGTACAGATACTGCATCTGCTGGGGAGAGAGCACACATGAATTGCATGCATCAGACAAGATCCATAAGCAGTTACAGTATCATTAAGTCACTTTTTCATAAGAGATGGGATATAGTATTAGTTGAGCTTTTCTCTTAAGGTACAGAAATAAGCTAGCTAGCTTCAGTAAGGGATTTAAATTAATTAAAGTAAACATGGCTTTACTGTGGATTTACTTTTAGATGTAAATTTCTGATTGTCTTGTTAGACCCCTAGAAAGCTGTCGTAGGCATGTTCATTACTGTGTATAGGCTTAACTCTGACATTTCTTACCTGATTTAAAGAGTAGAGCTTGAAACCTACAAAGCTAATATTTGTAGGAAACCTCTTTTTATTAAATAACGTGACTCGGAAATAATGATTTTTTTTTCCCATGTTGATGGGTAAAGGAGGGAGAAACCAGTAATCCTAAATCTCAAGGAAAAATAGTCCATTTTCCTTAAATTTCCGAGCCAGTCTTACTTTCCAACCTGAAAGTCAATGGGCTTCCTTAGGTTTTGGCCTGTTCTATACCTAATTCACTCTGTCTGATACCAGAGATCTACAGAAGACTCCCTCATGAGGTGCTGTCCCTGTGTTCTCACGGCCTGACAGTTTGCTTGGAAGGGAGACAGAGTTCTCCCTGCTGAACTAAGGAGGGGAGAATTGGATTGACTGACTGATAATTCCTATAGATTTGGACAGTGGTGTGATTTAGATGAAATAGTCATTGTATCAGGGCTAGTGAGATGGCACATGGGTAGAGACACCTGCCATCAAGTCTGATGACCTGATGTCCTCCAGACCCACCGGGTAAAAGGAAGGAACCAACGTCCTCACGTTTAAATTTTCAACATTAAAACTGTTTAAATCAGATTTCACAATTAATCAACAAGCTCCTTTAATCCCTCCAAGGCAGAGGCAGATGCAAGGCAGATCTTTGAGTTCACGGCCAGCCTAGTGTACAGAGTGAGTTCCAGGGCAGTCAGGGCTACACAGAGAAAGAAGCCCTGTCTAAACCCTCCCCCAAAAAACAACAACAACAAAAACAACAGAGGGGGGTGGAGAGGAGGAGGAGAAACAGCATCGAGGAGGAAATTGTGATGCTCACAGATCCCTTACCTCCCTGACTTTACTAGACTCGGGAAAGGATGGACTTTTCTACCGTCATCTGGTTTTATGTTCTCAAGAGAGGGCCTAGTGCAGACTGCCAGTGGACTAAAAGGGCAAGCTGTTATGGTCCTTGTAGTGTGAATTGATAAAGTTGAACAGCGGCCACCATCCCAGAGATTTGAGATGGAACCCTTAACTGTTCAAGGTACATTCGTATACAGCAAGGACAGTCAAATGAGTGAGGGGCGCTCTTGGCCACTGTTGGAATATGGTCCAGACTGATTTCAGTTCTGAGAACACGAGGTTTATGTGAGATGCCCTTGACATGAGTCATACAAGTGAGTGAATCTAAAGATGGTGTCCACTGCTAGTAATTAAGTGTGATAGTATCAGCTGTGGGGTTAGGGATGTAGAGTTCAAAGCCTAACATTGCAGAGTAAGTATACACCATTATAAACAGGTGTGTCCATATAAACGATGTACCTAGGTGGTAGCACTTGCCCAGCAAGGCCAAGGCCATTTGCTCCTCACACCCAAATAGGGTAGTAGGTAAGTAGGGAGGTAGGGAGGGAAGGGAAGAGACAGAGAGATGAATTGGAGTTGGTAGCTTTTAGAAGTTTTTCCTTAAAACCAACAGGTGGCAAAGGACTGCTGACTGGCTAGAAGGAAAAGACAAGACTTTATGGCAGCACTCTAGACCCATCATAGCTAAGAGGTGGCACCAGGTACCATCTCTTCCTGGATCTGTATGCAAATGCTTATCCACATTAAGAGACAGTGACATAGTCATAGACACAGAGAAATGGAACTGAGCTGACTTAGAGTTTTGACCAAAGCTGGAGGGGAATCTCAGCCTGTTGACCTTGCCTGTAGCAGTGACACAGCTGATCAGGAAGATAAAATAAGCTTGTGTAGATCTTGTGTGGAGGGGAGGGGAAGGGCCGGTGTGTTCTGGTGTTGGGCTCCTGCACAGCCCCTCATTCCATTTCCTGGAGGAACTCTAATTCCTGGGGCCTATGAAAAACATAGCTGGAAAGCATTTTGTTACACCCTTTTACTGAGGCTGTAAAATAAGGCCTAAAGTATCTTTCATATTTCTAGTCACATCAGCCTTAGTTGTCATTTTAATGTGCTTTTGCTTTGAGAGGTAAGAAGTAATAGTATTGAACCTCCTTGTGAAATTCATGCCATGTGCAAAATGGTATGTTGGATTTTTATTTTAATCTTGATATTTCAGGCTGTATTTATCACATGTACTCAGAAATTGTAAATGAAGTGAAAAGCAAAAGAATGGCATTTTTTTTTTTTTTTCTTTTTACCATCAGTGCTCTTTGGGTGGTACTGAAGCTGAGGGTTGCCAGGCACCTGCTGTTGCCATCCTGTGTTAACTGTGGTTCATACTGCAGGGTTGCATCCAAATCCTGGAAGAACTTCATAGTTCTAGAGCTGTCTCCTGAGTTGTGGGCATGGTTAACTGTCTTGATTTTATGCTTGAGATTTTTATACTTTGAGCAGCACTGTTCTCTGTATACGCCTAGTGATTGCTGCCTTTTAACAATGTAAATAAATAGCCCTTTATTTCTCAGTGTTTCGTAGTTTTCCTATGTTTTTTTCTGCCCAGACACTTAGCTTAGTAAAGCTTTAACCTCCTCAGTCTGGTGCTTTCCAGCTCCACCCTTGAAAGTGACCTGGAAATGATTCCCTATTTCTAGCTAACAGTTTGTTTCCTAGGAAACCAGAGGGGTGGTTGAAAGGGTGTAGTTTAACTGGTTCAAGCTGCATAAGGGAGTAACTTGAGGATCTGCCAAATAAGTGGGCTTGCTGGTTAAAGAACCCTGGACCTAAATGACTGCTAATCTTTCTTGTTGGGCTTTAGGGAAAAAATTACCTTGGAGCAAAGGAAATGAGAACTATTTTTGGTGTATTTATTTCTTTTCTTATATAATTTTTGCCTTCGCTAGAAGTGTTGACTTTTTTAAAAAATTACTTGGAAATGGTTGGCAGTGAGTTTGGGGACTTTTCAGAAAGGTTTATAGTTACTAGATACATTAAAAAAAGCATTACATTTTGTGCTGAAGTGATAACTTACTGGTTAAGAGCACTTGTTACTTATTAAAAGGGAAGGACTCAGGTTTTGTTCCCGGCATCCACAGAGCAGTTCACAAATGTTTTGTAACTCTAGTTCCAAGGGCTCTGACATTCTCTTCTTGCCTTTTGGGGCAAGCAAAACATCCATACACAACAAAGAAAGATAAATTGAATTACATTTTGACTGACGTTTATACCTAGTAACTTAAAGGCTATTGTTTCATGTTAGGGTGATGGTACACACCTTTAATCCAGTATTAACTCTTTGAGTTTGAGGCCATCCTGGTATACACAGCAAGCTCCAGGACTACATACAGAGATTCTGTTGCCAAACAGATGGGGGGGGGGTGTTGAAGAAAGTTTGGGAAGTGTGAAAAGTGAAAGACAAAAATTTGAGCTGGGTGTGCTGATGAGTACCTGTAATTTCGAACACTAGAGGTGTGCTCATGTGTGCTGTTGAGCACCTATAATCTCACAAAGCTTGGTGATATGACAGATCTGTTTATTTGTTCACAGGGGTCAGGAGAGTGCTGGTATTGTGACCAGTGAAGGGAGTTCAGTGCCATTCAAGGTGCATAAGGTAAGTTTGAGCATTAAAAAAACTAATATTCTTTATAACTGTTGCCAGGGGGTCATCAACATCTGGGGTGGTATACATCTTTAATGTCAAGACTCAGGATGGGGAAGCAGGTGGATCTCTGAGTTTGAGATTGGTTTGTTTTACACAGCAAGTTTCAGGCCAGAGTGGGCTACCTAGTAAGACACTGTTTTCTAAATAAATAAATAAGGTGTGGGGATAAAAATAAAACTGCAAGTAGAAGCAGTTGGATCAGTCTAATGGCAGACTCTTGGATCAGTCTACTTCTAACTTTTCATCCACATTTGTCAAATTAGGATGTATTTCTTTCCCAGTGATCTTTTGCTGAATCAGCTCATTCAAGCCAGGGCTCATCTATTTAGATACTTTTAAGAAGCCTTGACTTTTTAAATACCAATCTCAGTTAATATTTGACAGATTTCATTGCCTACTAATAAATCTTATTGCTATCTCTTCTTACATTTCCTAATTAAAAGTATCGTAAGATAGAAGTGTCTCATTGCTGTGGCAAACCTAAGCACTAAATTGCTTACTTCAAAATGAATTTAATGTGAAAAACCAAGTGCAGTTTAAAAGGCGGAATTCATTCTATTTTTGGCCCACAGAGAAGAAAATGAAGTATCTCCCTAGTTTAGATCGCCCTAACATAGTCTAGTGACCAGCAATACCAGTGTCTGTTTTTTGCTAACATCCACTTTGATTTTGGCTTCTCAAGGGAATGGGTCTTGTAAATCATGTTTTTACTGAAGACAATTTGAAGAAGTTATATGCCTCAAACCTTGGAATCGGTCACACAAGATATGCCACGACAGGAAAATGTGAGCTGGAAAATTGCCAGCCGTTCGTTGTTGAAACTCTACATGGGAAAATAGCCGTGGCCCATAATGGTGAGCTGGTAAATGCAGCTCGCTTAAGGAAAAAGGTAAGTCATCTTTCAGCAGCTTGATACTTAATGGAAAAAAACATTGTTGATCTCAACAAAGGACATTTTCTAATTATTGCCACTCCATTACCACGATTCAAGAAGCCATTGCATCAGAATTGCCTGGCATGCTTGCTCTAAATCCAGATTCTTGTGCTTCCCAGGTGACTGGAAGCAAGGCCACTTTAGTGCTGTGATTTGGAATGTTTGATTCATGGTTGCTGTCAACAGCATAAGGGATTTACTGTAAACATCCCCTTATAACTTTGTCCTAGGTTCAAAGTTTGTGAGCGAGGAAAACACATCCCCTGTGTCAAATGTGGGGTTTTCTAAAACCAGTCAGTTGGTGGTCTGCGTTCCCTCTCAGGTCTTTTATGTTAAGAGCTCATTCTCATGAGGCCTTTGCTCAGTTCAGATGCCCTCTCCAAGACCCTGAAGATTTAGGGCCTACAGGCTATAAACTGAGTTCCCACATCTTCTTGATTTCATTGGATACAGGAGTGGCTCGTGGAACTCAGGAAAATGCTTCCTTTATGCATATTGACTTATTTCAATAGGTACTGTGAAGGCTACAGAAGAGGTGAAGAATTTGCCTCTTATAGCAGGATGTGTGGAGGAGGCAGGGGCCTTGTGCTTCTGGAAACCACTCTCCAGGAACCTCCATTTGTGCTCACCCAACCAGAAGCTCCATGGACCCATTCCTTTTAGCCTTTGTGGATTGGCCTTTGATGGTCAACCTAACCTTTGACATCTGTTCCCTCCTTGGGGGTCTGCTCTAAGACTGATTGTAGCCTTCTGATCACGCCATTGGTTTCCATGGTAGCTACCCTCTATCCTGAAGCTGTTGAGGAGCGCCTGACCACCAGACATATGGTGGTTATTATTATATTATTGTACAAAATACATCTACTTTAGTGGTCAGGCAGTTTGGGGTTGCTTGCCAGGAAAAATTAGGCTGAAATCAATGGTCTTTTGACTTTTTTTGCTTTTCGTATCTCACAAGTGTAGATAAAAGATATTTGGCATAGAAGGTACAAAACTATCTATTCTGAACATGTATAGCCTTCTTCCTAGTGACCCAACAGTAGCTTACATTGTGTTTGTTACTCTAAGAATGGAAAGAATTTTAAGTGGCTTTTGTTTGTTTGCGGTTCTGGGGGTTGAACCCAAGACCTCATATGTGTTGAACATTCACTGTGTCACTGAGTCATGTTTTCAGCTCTATGCCAGGGACCTAAGCACATGCAGAATACAGATTTGCAAGGGTCTGGAGCTATCCCCCATGGGTATCAAGGGCAATGAGTATTTCTTACCTTTTTTTTGTGACCAAGTTTTACTGTAGCCCAAAACAGATACGTAGGTCTAGCTAACCTGAACGTCTCCTCTGTCTAGCTCCCAAGAGCTGAGATTATCTGAGCAGTGTCATGAAAATGTAAGAAGATGGTGGAGTATAGACTCAGAATTCTTTGAAATGCTTACTTAGGTGGGAGATCTTTCAGATTTTGTAGTATTTGCACATTATGAGATGCAACCAAGTCAACATGGAGCTTATATCTTATGATGCAAATTAAACACATTAGATAAGTAAACATAATTTTGCATGGTTTTTTGCTTTTGTTTTTAGCTGAGGGTTCCTCTGCTTCATTCATGTAGAAATTATGAAGACACAAAGTGCACTTAGTCCCTTAGTGTCAACAGTTCTGAGCCTAGGGTGTCATGGCCCTGTGCTGTCAGTGTTCCCACTCTGGGCTTTACATGCCAGTGACCCAGCATCTAGTGTTACAGCCCTGAGCTTGGGCTGTTGGGTAGCCAGAGCTAGTGACTTTTGGAACGATTCCAGCGATGTTCATTCTCCACCACTCTGCTGCCTCTCACGTTCACAGTACTTTCCACTGTCCCTTTTGTTTTGTGGGTATGTGTGTGGGTCTGAGTATGGTGCCTCTGGAGACCAGAGAGTCAGTGCGTCAGATCCCTAGGTGCTGGGTTTTAGGTGGTTCTGAGCTGCCATGTGGATGCTGGGAATTGAACTTGAGTACTCTGTAAGAACAGCAACTGCTTTTAACCACTAAGCCATCTCTGCAGCCCTTTCCCACAGTTCTAATTCTCTGAAGAAGTCTGTGGTCCTGACCACCCACTCTTCAGCCTTCTTCTAGCTGTTACTGGGTGTCCTTGGATGAGGAACCCAAGGGACCACCTGTTCCTCATACGACCAACTCAGCCTACTGAACCCATAATGAAAGGCCCTAAGTAGGCAGCAAAACAAATCAGATGAGCCAACTAATCAAATTGGTGGCTATCTGAGGCACAGAGGCAGTGCACAGGAAATGTCCCAGACAGATGATGCTCAGCGGCTGAGAGGAGCCTGGCTAATAAATGTGGACTGGCTGGCTAGGTTCAGGGACGTACTGCTCCTGTGAAGCTGAAGACATTGGTGATGAGGTCTGGAGTTTTATCTGGATGGTTGCAGGGTGCAAGCTGCAGACTGGATTGTATAAAGGTTACCTGAAACTATCATGGTCATATTAACTTCTGAGCGTTCTCAGCAATTGGAGTATAACCCCTCCCCCACTGAAGAAAGTCTCTCTGGATTTAGTGTTGGTCTGGGTCTCCCTGTAGTTGTCCTGGCCCATTTATTGTTCCTGAAAATGGTAAAAGCTTTCCCAGGAAACCCCAGGCACTGCATATCAGGTGACACAGCTGTTTCTCACAGTCAGTCCTGCCATGTCTGGGGCCACCGAGATAACAGGAGTGACTCTGTAGCTGGTTCCTGGCTTCTGTTTCTGCTGTCCTCAGGCAAATACAAAGTAGCTCTTGGGTAACTGCTGCACTGGCCAGTCTCA
The DNA here is from genome assembly GCA_004025045.1 of Sigmodon hispidus. NCBI lineage: Eukaryota > Metazoa > Chordata > Mammalia > Rodentia > Cricetidae > Sigmodon > Sigmodon hispidus. The sequence goes on from PVIH01007742.1 coordinate 86,693, forward strand.
GGAAGGTGATGATAGCTGTCAGTCATGAGACTGATGTCCAGTTCCTGACAGCTTCCTTTATCTCAAGAAACAGCTCATTGGAAGTAATCACAATGAAGTTATTGTTCTTAGTATGTAACAGGCAGGCAAGTAGCCGCGGTGAGGACTGAGGACTCCATCTGATTCCCCTTGAGCCATGTTGAAACTTAAAAAGGTTCAAAGTTTGGACCATTTGGGGACTTTGGATCAGGAAATACTTTGTATATTCTTGAAGCATAAGAAGACAATGAGGAAAATGAGTATAAACTTGAAGATGACAAATAGGAGAAATGGCTTACACATTGGAAATGGCCACAGGAAACTAGGATCTGGTCAGAGTGCCTACTCAGGCAGCCTGTCCAGCACCCCATAGGGAGCTTCCTCTTTTAACGGTTCCGGTTTCTGTCTATGCATGATTCTTTCATCTGCTTCTTGCTGATTACACGGCATCTTTATATTCCTGGTAGCTCCTTTGGATCCATTTATACCATTCATTTATTGCTCTGTTTTCTTCAGTTCATTAGATTCTAGTCTTTATTTGACAACCTCAGTACCAGGCTGTGGTTAGTAATAGCATGCATGCTCACACACACATGAACATACACATATACATTCACATTTTATTTAGCATTTTTAGAGCTGATGTTTCACATATGATAGGTAGTTAAGAAGTTAGATGATAGTGAATTGGTGACTTACTATCTGGAACCCAGGCTTCATTATTATAACTCATTGTCTGTTCCTATTGTAGCTTTAGGGAGCTCCTGTGGAGCGGGCCTGCTACGGCCCCTTTGTGAGCAGTGTCATTGTAGTAACTATAATACACATTTCTGCCGAGAAAATGAGTAATTTTAAAACTTTAGACAATTGCAAAAGTGTAAGTATAAAGTAAGTTACCAAAGTTTACTGCTTAGAAATAGTCATCAGCAAAACTTCAATTCTAAACACTATGTAGCTCATTGTTTCCAGACATAGACTCTTACTTAGATATTAGACCTAACTTTACACATTTAGTAGCCTATTGAAAATGCTTTTTAATGTCCACTTAAATTGTTCTCTACGTGTTTGTGGTGCAGCCTCTAGGTAAGTCCTGTTCAGAACTTCATGGTGTAAAGTACACTCAACCAATGTTAATTAAGTTTCTCCTACATTTAGTCACTAAAAATGTTGGCTCTTGTCTAATGTCTGGTCAGAAGTATGGTTATTCATTTATGTGACCAACAAACTTGGATTGTGAGTCATTGGTGCAGTTTGCTGCTCTTCAGGAAGGAATATGCCCTACTTATCAGCATTATGGAGAAAAACAAACAGCTTTTCTACTTACACTCAGACATAAGTTTTGCTTCATATATGCTAAAGCACTTCTTTTCTGCCTAGCTTTGGAGACTTCCCATTGCTCCCAACAGCAGTCCCCTGTCATGAGTATACACATACAGATAGCGGAGTGTAGGGGTCCTAACTTAATATCTACAGAATACCTGGTTTCTATTACTGTCTGTGTGCTGTATCTAATGTGGTGGAGTATCTAATGGTCTAATGACAAACTTCTCTCCCATAGCTTCTGCGCCATGGTATCGGGCTTTCCACATCCTCTGATAGTGAAATGATTACCCAGTTACTTGCGTATACCCCTCCTCAGGAACGAGACGATACCCCAGACTGGGTAGCAAGGTAATTGTATAACTAGCCTTTGTTTGCAGTTCCAGCTATGAAAGTTTTACTTGTATGGTTTTTTTATGGCCAGAGTGATTCATTCAGTTACTTGCAATTTCAGAATTAAGAACTTAATGAAGGAAGCACCCACAGCATACTCTCTGCTTATAATGCACAAAGATGTTATTTATGCAGTGCGTGATCCCTACGGAAATCGTCCTCTATGCATTGGCCGTCTTATTCCAGTTTCTGACATAAATCACAAAGGTAATGAGCTTCAGTAGGAATTTAATTTTCATAATGCTTTTCAAAGTCATTGTTTCTGTTAGTTAGTCTTAAAATTCTTTCCCCTTTTCTCTTTTGAGCTTCCAAAATCTGTGGTTATGGGAAGCTTATGGATAGGAAGAGAGGGAGGAAAGAAAACATAGTATTTATTTTATTTTTTTAAGTTTATTTGAGTGTGTACATACATTGTATGTGGGTGTGTGTTCCTGTGCTACTTATGGAGGCCAGAGAGGGTATCTGGTGTCATCCTCTATCACTCTTGACCTGTTCCTGTGAAGCAGGGTCTTTCCCTGGACCTGGATTGCTGGAAGCCTAGCCTTATTTGGAGTTACAGGTATGTGCAAGATGTCAAGCTTATTATGTGAGTTCTGGGATTTGAACTCTGGTCCTTATGATTTCACAGCAAGCACTTTAGCCCTAGCTGTTGATGTTTTTAAAACTGTGTGTATGCATGCGGGTGTGCTTACCTGTGTGTGTGTGTTGAGTGGAGGTCAGAGGTCAACCTTAGTTATCATCTTCTTTGCTTCCTACTTGACTTTTGAGTCAGGATCACCCGTTTTTTAGCTCGGGTGGCTGCTCAGTGAGTTGTGTGGGTCTCTGCCAGGGACGTGTTTACAGGCGACTGCTGGCATGCTCAGCTTTGACTAGTTGATGAGATCTAAACTCAGTCTCTTATGTTGGCGTAGCACTCTTCACTTATGCACCCATATCGCCACCTCCTACTCTATGCTACATTTCTTTGCCGTGTCTGACTTTTCAGTGCATTTAATACTATATTTCTATATTTTAGAATTATCGATTCATACCTTTGCCTCACTAACCTTTTTCATTTCTGCAGTGATTTTTTTTTTTTCTTTATAACCTACTATCTGTCTTGTTCAAACCATGACATAATGCTGGAAGGAATCTTGGATTTATGTCTTTTACTTGTGTGAAACACACCTGTTTTTAGTGTGATAATGATAGCAGCTTTTATCTATTTGATGTTTGATTACTGAGGTGTTTTTTTTTTTTTTAGCTCTTTTTTAAAAATTAGTTTGCATCTTTGGGTTTGAATGTACAAGAATGACAGTGACCTCAAACATGGGAGTCTGTTCTCTGCCACATGGTTCTCAGACTTGACAAGATAACCCTGTCAGTGATCTGTCGCAGGCCTGAATGCCTCTTTAAAAAATTCTCCTTGTGGGATGTAGCTGATGATGTGGGGGCTCCTGGCTTCTATCCCTGGGACTGCATACCAAAAAACCAAACACAAAACAGTTTGATGAACCCATTCACTCAATTGATTATCTTATGATTTACAGAGAAAAAATCTTCAGAAACTGAAGGATGGGTGGTGTCTTCAGAATCCTGCAGCTTTTTATCTATTGGTGCAAGGTAAGTTGTAGCCCAGTAACCATTTTACTTTTTTCTACATTTATGAGAAAATTTTTCTGCCAAATTTGATGACACATGCCTGTAGTCCTAGCTTCCAAAAAGTCTGAGGCATGATGATTGTAAATTTAAAAAGAACTTGTATGTGTATGTATATGTGTATCTATCTATATATACACGTGGCTACTGAGGAAGTTGAAGATCATTTGAACCTTGAACTCTGGAGTTCAGTGCCAGCTTGAACAAATGTGTATTCAAAAAATAGGAGGTAAAGAAGTCAGAGTGGATGGCCAGGCATCAGTGACACATGCCTTTAATCCCAGCACTGGGGAGGCAGAGGCAGGCAGATCTCCATTAGTTCAAGGCCAGCCTGGTCTACAAATCTAGTTCCAGGACAGCCAGGACTACACAGTGGAACCCTGCCTTGAAAAAAAAGAAAGAAGAAAAGAAAAATGAGAATGTGGGAATTATCTTTTTTTTTAATTTTTATTTTATGTGAATTGGTGTTTTGCCTGCATGTATGATTGTGTAAGGGTGTCAGATCTTGGGATAACAGACAATTGTTAGCTGCCATGTGGATGCTGGGAATCGAACTCAGGTCCCCCAGAAGAACAGTCAGTGCTCTCAACCCTTGAGTCATCTCTCCAGCCCAGGGATTATCATTTTTTAAGGGAAGTGATAGATATTTAAGTTTTCACAATCATTTTTTTTGCTATAAGAAAGCATTTGTGAATATGTGTATAGCCGTTGTACTGATTTACTGTACCAATTTGACTTTCTGGAAATATTATTCTGATAATACTGTCTTTCAAATGGCACAAGTCTCATTTGATGTTTTTAGTGTGTGTGTACGTGTTTGTTTTTGATTCTAGGTCTCACACTAACCGAGGCCACCCTGGGGCCTGTGGCAATTCTCTTTCTTCCACCTCCTGAGAGCTGGGATTGCAGACTGAGATACAATGCCCAGCTCACAATATAGAGTCTTTATTTTATAATTACAATTATTTATTTGTGTGGGGAGAGGCACATATGAGGATCAGTTCTGTTTTCTTACCTTGTGGGTCCTAGAGATCAAGCTCAGGTCTTTAGGTTTAGCAGCACTAGTCTCTACCCACTGAGCCATCTCACTGGGCAAAGACTTTACAGATAGGATCCTGGGCTGGAGAGAAGGCTGTGGTGTAAAGTGAGCATACAGACCTGAGTTCGGATCCCAGGTGAAAACTGGCTGCAATCTAATCCCAGCATGTGGTTTGGAGTGTTAGTTTTACATTGATTTATTTTGTTTTGTAAAGGAGAGAGAGGGAGTGTGTGTGTGCGCGAGCGCATGCTTGCTTGTCTATAGAGAAATCAGAGGACAACCTGCGAGAGTCAGGCCTTTCCTCCTGCCTGCCATGTGGACTCCTGTAGTCAAACTCAGGTCCTTAGACTTGGAAGCAAGGTCCTTAACCCACCACATAATTCACCAGCTCTCTAAGTAATGCTGTTAAGAATTAAATAAGCCAGATGTGGCAGCGCATGCCTTTAATCTCAGCCCTCAGGAGGCAGAGGCAGGCAGCTCTTTGTGAATTTAAGGCCAGCCCTGAACTGGTCTACAGAGTGAGTTCGAGGACAATCAGGGTTGACAGCGAAACCCTGTTTCCAAAACAAAAAGAATTAATTAAAATAGACTCTTTACTCCTGAAAAAACTTTTAGAGCGAAGTGATAATACAGATTATAGATTATTATACACTGTCAAGATTAGACAGTGAGAATATGAATGAAAGTACTTACTGGCCTCTTTAAAAAAGGATAAGATGTAAGTTCCTTAATTTTAAAATTTGCATTTTAATAGCTTCAGAGTTATAGTCTTTTCTTTTGCCTTTTAAAAATTAGCATATACTCATGCTATATGTAACGATATATGTATAAAATGATAGGCTTCACAGATGTCTTCTGTTTGCTTGTTTGTTCTAAGATATTGCCATGAAGTCAAGCCTGGAGAAATTGTAGAAATATCCAGACATGGTATCAGAACTCTTGATATAATTCCAAGGTCTGCAGGAGACCCGGTGGCTTTTTGTATCTTTGAATATGTTTATTTTGCAAGACCAGATAGTATGTTTGAAGGTAAGCTTGTTTCTTTTCTTTGACTATTTGTATAAATCTCATTCATCTCATTGAAACATAAGTACTATGCAGTTGAATCTCTCAGTTTATGATTTTCTACTTTGTTGTTTCTGTATGTATTTTTTTCAGTCTGTAAAATCCTAGCACCAGCTTTGTAGAATAGCAGTGTTATTTTCATTTAAGAGAACTTGGTTTCTTTTCCAAACATTGCAGACCAAATGGTTTATACAGTAAGGTACCGCTGCGGCCAGCAGCTGGCCATTGAAGCGCCTGTGGAGGCCGACTTGGTCAGCACAGTTCCAGAATCGGCTACGCCTGCTGCTCTTGGGTATGCAGCCAAGGTATTTCCTTTAATTCTTACTCAGTGGGTTGGTCTTCTGGCAGTGAGGTGAATGTGGACCACAAAGGGGGAATTCACCAACTTACTGGAAGAAGAAAAGGTTGGGACCTAATGTTAATTCTTTTGCAAAATTATTAGCTATGTCTTTCAACAAAAGTGGACTGAGAGATGGCATGGTGGGGCTGATCATACGCGTTTAATTCTTAGGGCCCACATTGGGGAAGGAGAAAACTGTCTCTCGTGAGTTGTTCCTTGACCTCCATACAAGCTCTGTGATGTGCACACACACAGACAATAAGTTTTATTTTTAATTTTTGGCAGCATATCGAGTAATGAGTTTCCCTGTGACATTTCATAGCCTGTGGTTTTACCCTGTTCTTACTCATCCTTCCCCCACTGCCTTTTCTCTTCGCTGTCTCTGCCTTGCTCCCCAGTAGTTCTCCTTTGTGCCCTTCTGCCATGTGCATTTCATGACCCTTTGTTTCTTCCTTCACTGATGGACTCTTCTTCCTCTCTCCTGGCCGGCCCCATTTCTGTTTTTATCACACACCCATGCACTCACTCACCATGGCATACTTTATTCAAGTTGTCTACTTTCTTTTTGGTGATATGCCCATCATTTTTCTTAGCATACTAAACTGTTTTAATGCCTTAGTGGTTCCCACAGCACTCCTTTCTTTCTTTGGGATGGAGTCTGCTTTCTTTCTCTTATTCTGACGTCTCTTTATGAAGTACCCAGACGAAGTTCCTAGTTTGGCAACTTACTTGACAGTTTGTGGCACTACTCAGTTTTTAAAAATTAGGAGCTGCTTTTGCCTCAGCTGTAGTCCCAGTACTAGAGCAGCTGAGGCAAAGACACTGCTGGGAGGCCAGCCTACGCAACATCCACAAACAAGATGATATCGTGAATGTATACAGAATTTAGTGGCATAGTAGAGCATACTTAATTAGCTTCTAAATTAAGTAATATGCATGTGTTATAGAGATGGCTACCTTGAGGAATGATGAATGCCTCCTGTCCCTAAAAGGCATCTTCTTAGCCCAATATTGCTACGAACTGCATTTATTTCCTCTCCGCCAGTGTGGACTGCCATATGTGGAAGTGCTGTGTAAAAACCGTTATGTTGGAAGAACCTTCATTCAGCCAAACATGAGGTTAAGACAACTGGGTGTTGCAAAAAAATTTGGCGTATTGTCTGACAACTTTAAAGGCAAAAGAATTGTTCTCGTAGATGATTCAATTGTGAGAGGCAATACTATCTCACCCATCATAAAACTCCTCAAAGAATCCGGGGCAAAAGAGGTAAGTAATGTTAAAACATGCTGTAGCCCCAGTAAATAATCATATGCTATCTGCATGAAAGTTACTGTATCCAAGTGAATAGTTCAATGTGATTTACCTTTGCCTATCAGATTGCTTTTTGATAGCTGGGCTGCAATATGGAGAACATATTAACTACTCCTAAACTATATGAAGTTTAATCTTTAATAGATTCAAAAGTTAAACATACAAGAAACATCACTTTTTTTCAAAATTATTTTTAAAATCTAACAAAAAACAGAACAGTCAAGGAAGTTAAGAATATTGGTTGCTTTCTCTATTTGAAGATATAGAATCAATTCCTAATACACTGAATTAGGCTCACTAAATCAGTTTGTATCACTACCACTTATATAACTGAACTTTTTAAAAATTGCTAAGCATGTATCTATTTGTGCTGTGTTAGGTGCTTGAATGCACATTATAGGTAAGTATGCTTTGTTTTCATGTGCTTCACATTATCGAACTTTATGTACTGCAGTTTTTACAAATTGAAGAGTATTAAAATTGTTTTTGAGTCATCGTGATCTATACCTTTTAAAATTGATGACAAACTTAATCAGAAAGCTTGTTTGTTCCCACCAGCCATTCCCCTATACCTTTGGCCTCTCTACTACCTAAAACAGCATTAAAACTGTCTGTAGATAAATTACAGTGGCCTTCAAGTCTCTGAGTGGAAAGATGAAGAAATCTTCATTTAGTTCAAACTTTGGAAATGACTTAGCTTACTGAGGAAGGCATGCTTGAATAGACTGAGTGCTACGTGTCTTATGTTTAGTTCTAAACCATCAAGGGAAAATTCATGGACACATAAATGATAACAAGAAACACTGGAGTTTTAGTGATCTGGATAGAAGACTGTGTCAGCTATATTAATAATCATTCAATTCTCTCTCTGTTCCTTGAGACAGAGTTTCTCTGTAGTGCTGCCTGTCTTGGAACTAGTTCTGTAGACCAAGCTGGCCTCGAACTTGGAGATCTGTCTGCCTCTTGCCTCACAAGTGCTGGAATTAAAGTGTCATCACACTCGACTTAGCATTCTCTTTAACTAAAGCCCTGCCCAAAATTAGGCCCTAGCTCTCCTATTCTTCAGAGACTGAGAGCAGTGAGCACACTACAGAAGGAAAATGAAAAGCTATTGGAGGTTGACTTGTGTAGTTTAAGGACAAAATTCACCATATCCTGTAAGTGTAGGTTGAAGCACCAAATGTTGGTGTACAGAGTGCAGCAAGTTATCCTAAAGCTCTGAGAGTATAATGATGGAGCTTTTTAGATAGAGTGAAAGCATTCCTCCCTCTGATGTATCAAAGGGAGGGCAGACTTGAACTAAGAGGTAATAACAGCTGATGACTTTCAAAAATCCTAAGGTCCTTCATGTTAAAATAATGTGCTCTGTGACAGCACAGCCTGGACAGCAGTGGATCTATTTACAATGTGGTTTGCTGAGCATGTAAAGCTTCAATCTGTATAGCCACTGCTTGTTGACATCACACCTTGTCACCCATACACTCCACCTCAATATAGGTTATTCTATTGTTTTAATGCAGTTAATGTTTGCTTTGGAACCTATAGACCAAAGAATAATTTTAATTTTTGACCATTTATATTTACAAATATATATATATATTATTAGCCATGTACTGGCACACATCTATAATCCCAGCATTCAGCATTAATGTTTAAGTCAGTAATAAAGTTGAAGTCAGTCTGATCTGGAAAGATAATTCCAGGTAGGTCTACAGACTGATACCTTGTCTCAGAAACAAACAAACCAAAAGAAATCCTTTAAGGGTATTCCTGTAATGGTTTGCTGATGATTCTAAGAAAAATAAGTTGAGAACCTTCAGCATTTGAGTGACTGGTGGCCCAGCTGGTAAAGGCATTGGCTGCCAAGTTTGCTCGCCTTTCAGTGTGTGGTACCTACATGGTGGAGAAAGGAAGCTAATTCTCATAAGTTGTCCTCTGATGTCCACATGAGCACCAGGGCACAGGCTTATATAAGTGTCTACACGCATAGAAGTAAATAAATGTAATTTAAAAGGTCTCAACATTTTAGATGCTATTACCATTTATGAGGCTAGGTGTGTTGGTACATACCTTTAATCTTAGTACTAGATGGCAAAGTCAGATTTATCTCTTTGAGTTAAAGGCCAGCCTGGTCTAATAGTGAGTTCTAGGTCAGCCAAGGCTACAGAGTAAGATACTGTTTTTAAAACCAAAACAAAACAAAAACCATTTGTTAGCTGGAGATGACAGGACACATCTGTAATCTCAACACTTGGGAGGTGGAGGCAGGAGGGTCAAGAGATCAAGGCCAGCTGTGGTGCCTAATAATCCTATCTCAGGAGGAAAATGACTGAAAAAGCCCCAACACTTTTCACAATGACATATTCTTGGGCTGGAGAGATGGCTTAGAGGTTAAAAGCACTGACTCTTCTTCCTGAGGTCCTGAGTTCAATTCCCAGCAACCACATGGTGGCTCAGGGCCATCTATGATGACATCTGGTCCCCTGTTCTGTGTACTGTATCCTTAATAATAAATAAATAAATTTTTAAAAACTCTAGGTTTTTTTTGTTGTTGTTGTTGTTTCTCTTAAAGAAATGTTCTTAATTAAAGTTATATATTGTTCCTTTAGACATCCTTCCCATGTGTTAGTTAGGGTTTCTGTTGCTGCGATGAAACCCATGATCAAAAGACAAGTTGGGCAGGAAAGGGTTTGTTTGGCTATACCTTCATGTTCATCATTGAAGGAAGTTAGGACAGGAACTCAAACAGGGCAGGAATCTGGAGGCAGAAGCTGATGCAGAGGCCATGGAGGGGTGCTGCTTACTAGCTTGCTCAGCCTTTTTTCTTATAGGACCCAGGACCTACAACACTGGGATGGCATCACCTATAATGAGATAGGTCCTTCCCCAACACTCACTAATTAAGAAAGTGCCTTGTAGACCTGCCTCCAACTAGAGCTATGGAGGCATTTTCTTAACTGATGATTTCATGTTGACATAGAAGTATTCAGCACATCTTGTTACTACACACTTAATAGACAAAAAAAAAAATTTCTTTTGGGTTTTTTGAGACAGGGCTTCTCTGTAACATCCCTAGCTGCCCTGGAACTCTCTGTAGACCAGGGTGGCCTCAAACTTACAGAGATGCACCTACCACTGCCTCCCCAGTGCTAGGATTAAAAGCGTGCACCACCACTTCCTGGCATGAAAGTAACTTTTACATTCTTTGGATAAAAAGAAAATTTGTGTGAGTCAGTTTATTGCAGTATTTACACTGTCTCCAAGATGTGCATTTATTAAGTTGTATTTCTAACTTTAAATATTCAGTCCTTTAAACTACAGAAACAAGATGCCTTATAATTGATAGTTAATAGCTGAGCAAATTTGAAAAGTGGAGTAGGAAGAAATAAGGAAAGTCTATACTTTGAAGAACATTTTAAGAATTGCTAGGATTGGTTTTCCAGCTTTTTTATGATGAATTAGAGTTCTGATGATCTGAGTTCTGTGTAGATTACACAATAGGAACAAAGAGATGTAATACACTCAGCGTCCATTATTGTAAGAAGAAATGATAACCACATAACTTGCAAATGGATTAAATATGTAAGGTGACATGCCAGTGTGATGAAATGTGTCATGGTCATTTAACTCTGTTTGAAGATTGCATAAGCAGGCAGGCAGATTGTTTTTATAAGATTTAAGATTAAAAAGAGGGGCTGGAGAGATGGCTCAGCGGTTAAGAGCACCGTCTGCTCTTCCAGAGGACCAGGGTTCGATTCCCAGCACCCACATGGCAGCTAACAACTGTCTGTAGTTCCAGTTCCAGGCAAAACACCAAGGCAAATAAATAAATAAAAATAAAGTTTTAAAAAAAAAAAAAAAAAAAAAAAAAAAAAAAAAAAAAAAAAAAAAAAAAAAAAAAA
>PVIH01007743.1:0-97705 GCA_004025045.1 Sigmodon hispidus
CCACCTAGAGGAACACCTGACTCACTCTTGAGGGAGGGGGGAAAGAACTGGATTTGGCCAGAAGTGGAGACTGATCTAAGCATTACTGGGTCAGTGGGACCATGGGACTGTCTGCTCCCTGCCCAGGGAGGGGATGGGGAGTTGCAGAGGAAAAAAATGACCATATGTGTTGGGAGGGGGAAGAGACCTTGAATAAGGACATACAGGAATAAAAAAAAAATTCAGAGGGAAAGATGAACACAAAGAAAATATAGGTGTAGCTATCTTATTTGTATTTCTTCCCTTGATAAGCCATGCCTATCATTCTTATCCTCTGTATAGTTATTGTTAACTCTTCCACATTTTAAATTCTTTTTACTGTGTTTTTTTGATAAATACAAAATAAAGAAGGAAGAAAAAAAAAAGAAAATGTGACTTCTTTATTCATAATAAAAAAAAAAGAAAAAGAAAAAAATCTCAAATGGCCAAAGATACTTTAAAAAAATTTTAATAACCTTAACCATCAGTAAAATGCAAATCAAAACAACTCTGGGATACCATCTTACACCTGTCAGAATGGCTAAGATCAAAAATGCTGATGACAGCCTATGTTAGAGGGGATGTGGAGCAAGGGAAACTCTTTTTCACTGCTGGTGGGAATGTAAGCTTGTACAGCCACTATGGAAATTAGTATGGCAGGTTTTTTAGAAAATTAGGAATCAATCTACCTCACTATCCATCAATACCACTCTTGGGCATGTACCCAAGAACATTCATACCACAAGGATGTTTGCTCAACTATGTTCATAGCAGCATTATTTATAATAATCAGAACTTGAAAATAACAGAGATGCCCCTCAACTGAAGAATAGATTAAAAATGGTGGTAAACTTACACAATGGAGTATTATATAGCAGAGAAAAACATCTTGAAATTTGCAGGCAAATGGCTGGGATGACAAAAAATTTTTAGTGTGGAAACACAGACCCAAAAAAGACAAGGTTCTATGTATTCAATCATGAGTGAATATTATACATAAAGCAAAGAATAATGAGGCTATAATCTACACCCCCAGAGAGGCTAGGTAACAAAGAGGATCCTAAGAAAAACATTCATGAAACCTCCTGGACAGGAGAAATAGATAAGATCTCTTGAGTAAATTGGAAGCTTGGGAGTTAAGGAGATGTGGGAAGAGAGCATGAGGGAGCAGGGTGGTAAAGTTGGGGGAAGAACAAAGAGAGAGAACAACAAAATAGATATCCTGACAGAAAGAAAACATTTTGAGATTGAGGGGAAACCTGGTGCTAGGGAAACTCTCAGAAATCCACAAGGGTGGCCCCAGCTAAGACTCCAGGCAATAATAGAGAGAAGATGTCTAAACTGACCTTTCCCTGGAATCAAATTGGTCACCACCATAATTGTTATTATAGAACCTCATCCAGTAACTTATGGAAACAAATGTAGAAATCCACAGCTAAGCACTAGGTTGAGCTCCCAAACCAGTGGAAGAGAGGAAGAAAGAATTGTATGAGCAGAGAAGTCAAAATCATGATGGGGAAATCCACAGAGACAGCTGACTGGAGGTACTTAGAGCTCACTAACTCTAGATTAACAGATGGGAAACCTGTATGGGACTAAAGTAGGTCCACTGGTTGTGGATGATAGTTATGTGGCTTGAGCAGTTGGAGGGGCCTCTGGCAGTGGGATCAGGATTTATCCCTAGTGAATGAACTGGCTTCTTAGAGCCCAATTCCTATAGAAGGATATCTTGTGTTTTTGATATGGGGTGGGGGCTTGGTCCTGCCTCAGCTTGATATTATTTGTTGACTCATTATGGGAGGCCTTATCCTCTTTGAGAAGTGAATGGGAAGTGGGGTGGACAGAAGCTGGGGGTGAGTGGGAGGTAGATAGGAAATAAAAACTGTGGTTGGTAGGTTAAAAAAACTTAAATAAAAAAAGGTGGATAAAAATTTAGGTGGATATGGACTTAGGGGTAGACATAGGAGGAATTCAAGAAAACTGAATATGATCAAAATGTAATGTATGAAATCTGAAATCTCACAGGCCCAGAAAGACAAACATGGTTGTACTCACTCAAAAGTGGATTTTAGATGTAAAACAAAAAATTACCAGGCTACAGCACATAATCCCTTAGAAACTAGATAACAGGGGCTGGAGAGATGGCTCAGCGGTTAAGAGCACCCTCTGCTCTACCAGAGGACCCGGGTTCGATTCCCAGCACCCACATGGCAGCTAACAACTGTCTGTAGTTCCAGTTCCAGGCAAAACACCAAGGCAAATAAATAAAGTTTAAAAAAAAAAAAAAAAAAAAAAGAAACTAGATAACAAAGAAGAATCCAAAAAGAGATATTCATGGATACTTCTGGAAGGGGAAATAGATAAGATCTCCAGAATAAATTGGGACCATAGTGGGGAGAGAGCAAAGGGAGGCAGAAGGAGAACATGTGGGAATGAGTTGCTTGAGTTGGAGGAGGGCCAGAGAGGGAGAACAACAAGATAGGTGTCTTGATAATGGGGTCCAGGTGGGGTTACAGAGAAACCTGGTACTAGGGAAATATCCAAGAACCCACAAAGATGACCCCACTGACAACTCCAAGCAGTACGTAAGAGGATGCCTAAACTGGCCTTCCCCTATAATCAAATTAATGACCACTCTAATTGCCATCATAGAACCTTCATTTAGCAACTGTTGGAAGCAGGTGCAGATCTCCATAGCTTAGCACTGGGTCAAGTTCCCAGTTTAGATGAAAAGAGAAAAGAGATTATATGAGCAAAAAGATCAAGATCGTGATGAGAAAACCTACAAAGACAGCTGACCCAAGCTATGGGAAGCCTATTGACTCTGAACTGACAGGTGAGGAACCTGCAAGGGACTGAACTAGCTAGCCCCTCTGAATGTGAATGACAGTCAAATGGCATGGTCAGCTTGTGGGGCCTCTGGCAGTGGGACCAGAATTTATTCCTAGTACATGAACTGGCTTCTTGGAACCCATTTTCTACAGAGAAACACCTTGGTCATCCTTGATACTGGAGAGAGGGGCTTGTTCCTACCTCAACTGGATATGCCAGACTGCATTGTCTCACACTGGGAGTCCTAACCCTCTCTGAGGAATAAATGGGGGAATGAGGTGGGGTGGGGAGGTTGGGGGATGACTGGGAAGACGGGATGGAGGAGGGGCAGTAGAGGTCTGTTAAAAATTGTAAATAAAAGAAGAAAAATGAAATCGCAAATCTCAAAAATTAATAGAATTATGAATTAAAAATTATATCAATCATGTGACAAGCTGTCAAACAATGTCATTTATGAATCATCTGTGTGATCACTGTGGGCAAGTAGTGAACTAAAACAAAATGATGACTATAGGCATAGATTATATGAAATGCATAGGGTGCATACATATACCTAAATATATACAGAATGAGCAAGATTTTGAGACATATCTAAGAGAAGAATTTTAGAAGCAAGTACATGAATATTAATCATAACTACAAGTAGGAACAGTTATATATGGCTCTCAATATTGTTTTTATTATGTAATTAATTAGTGAAGTGGATAAGTAATAACATTGAGGGAATGTTGGTGTTCTTAAACAATCAAATGATCTTTTTGAACTATATAGATTGAATAACTATAGCTTAAACTATTGCTTAGCATAGATTAAGAAATATAATCATGAAAATATATTTTCTAAAATTTAATTTTAGGACACCCCACTGGATATAGCTGTTTGATTAAGTATTTGATATAATTATTCATATCCCAAAGAAACATTTGCAAAGAAGTCATATAATTTTACCTCAAATATCCTATTTAGAATGCACATACTTTTCCAAGTCTTAGTCCATCCTAGCTGAATTCAGTTACAAAATAGTATACTTTGACAAGAAGATATGTGCAGTATAAGTTTTTGGCCTGTCTAGTCTGGGGTCCAGACCTACAGACCAGCAGTCCCACAGTCCCGTAGTAACACAGAGATGTTTATATTAATTTTAAACTGATTGACCTAGAGCCCAGACATATCGCTAACTAGCTCTTATTATTAAACCAACCCATGATTTTTATTTTGTTCAGACATGCAGCTCAGAACTTTTTCTGAGAGCAGTATAGTTGTCCTCTGCATCTGCTGGCTTCTCTGGCATCTCTCTGGTGTCTCTCTGGCATCTCTGCTCTTCCTGTTCCCAGAGTTTTCTTAGTCTGTTAACCAAGCCCACACTTCCTGTCTGCCTCTGGCCAATCAGCTTTTCATTAAACCAGCAGGAGGGACAAGTATTTGCAATGTACCAGAACATACACCCACAACTGACATGTCTCATTTTCTTTGGTACCAATTGAAATACTAAAATGCATGCTGGACGTACTCCAAGAGGAAACAGTTACAAGATCTAGTGACAATAGTTTTCCTTTTAAAATTGCATGAGATGGTAATGATTCAGGGAGTTACTTGTTTAATGATTATCTAGCTGGGAGGTGGTGCTTCCCCCTAGCACTCTGAAGCCCCAGAACTTTCTTGTTATGTAAAAAAGAAACAGAGAGTACAGAAGGAACACAGAAACTACTGGAAGAAAGACAAGGGGAAGTTTCTCACTCACTTATTTTACTCCATATCCTCACATCTGTTTTCCTTGTCCACTTATGTATTCATGAATCACTCATTTTTTTATTGTTTTTTGAAAATCAATATAAAACTTTATATAAAAAGCAAAACATTCAGGATAGCTAAAAAATACAGTAATAAAACTTCTCTTTCCTCTAAAATACATGAAACATAAAAAATAAAATCTAAAGCTCCTCAAGCCAGGTTTGGCTCAGCTACAGATGAAGAAAGCACAGTAGGTCACAGCTAATGCACACAGATGCACTACTGTCACCACAAATTTCTGCTATGAAACTCTACTATAGTCAAACCAGAAGATTGTGTGAGTGTGTGTGTGTGTGTGTTTTAAATCACTTTATTCACCCATCATCTTTCAGTGAAATAATGTTTTTGCTTAAAGTCCACTAATGAGTGAGTACATCCCCTGCTTATTCTTCTGGGTTTGTGAGACCTCGCTCAGGAGGATATTCTCCAAATCTATCCATTTGCCTTCAAATTTTAGGATATCATTTTTTTTCACTGCTCAGTAGTACTCCATTGTGTAGATGTACCACAGTTTGTTAATCTATTCCTCAGTTGAGAGACATTTAGGTTGTTTCCAAATTATTGCTATTTCCAATAATGCTGCTATGAACATAGTTGAGCTAATGCCTTTGGGGTGTGAATGTGTGTCTTTAGGATATATGCCCAATAGTGGTATTGCTGGGTTTTTGGGAAGAGTAAATTCCAGTTTTCTGAGAAACCACCATACTGCATTCCAGAGTGGCTGAACCAGTTTACATTCCCACCAACAATGGAGGAGGAATCACTCAATTTTTTTTTTCAAGGAGATTTAATAGTGAAAACTCTTTCTCATCATTCACATGTTTGAATGGAATAGAGATAAGGTGATTTTGCATTCTAAACAGAGAAGGTAATCAATTTCACATGACTAATAATAAAGCACTGTGTTGTATGTAAAGCAAACACACAAAATACTTCACTCATTATAAAGAGAAACTAGCAATTAAATTTTTTCAGATTTTAAACAAACTTTCTTTTACTTTTCTGAGACTGTGAGAAGGAATTACCAACCTCCCAAGCTAAAGGCAACCAACCCACCTGTAGAATCTGTGGGAGGATGATTAGTCTATATATGATTGTTTCAAGATATACACACATACACACACACACACACAACACTACACCACACCCACAACAGTGGGTGAGATTCTGTTGTAAATGCATTTAAAACATAACCAGAGATTAATTACAGTCTCAAAAATTCTATGCTTTCATTATACATTATTCAGTTGTACTGAGGATAATATAGCAAACACTGAATTATATGTGTACAATCACATCACGCCATTTACTTTCCTCCTACTAATTGTGCTATTAAAAATTTCAAAACTATTTCCATAACTTCCCCATTTAAATCATAGATTCTTGTTACTTAAACTGAACCTTCTGAAAAATGCGTGTGTGTGTGTGTGTGTGTGTGTGTGAAAGTTAAAAGACGGTATTGGTTAAATTGCCAGTTTACTGAAAACTAAGAGGAAATGGTATAGAAGTAGGCTCTATATCTAAAACTTGAAAGATAGCTGCAAACTCATTATCTTTCATGTTACACACATGGAAACATACATATGCATAGGGTTCTTGATCGCAACCTACCAGAGGTCCTCTCCCTGAGAAAAATCACTTTTCCTGTGCAGAAATGTAGTGATATATATTTAATAAAATTAGTCTGGAAAATTAGAGGAGGGTCAAGAAAGCCAAGCCCTGAAGGTCAGAGAGTGGTGACCTACACTTCTAATTCTAGCTTTAGAAATGTAGGAAGATGAAGTTAAAGTAGTTGGACAGAGGGAGAGAAGGGACATTTACTTTTTTTTCTCAAATAGATAATAGAATTTTTATTGGCAAACACTGAGAATAATCATTTATACAATTATGCTGCTTAAAGATAACAAATCAGATGGAAATTTAACTTTTCTAATATTTCTTACAGAATTATAGATCTGGAGCTGGAGAAATGACTCAGTAGTTAAGAGCACTGACTGTTCTTCTGTAGTACCTGAGTTCGATTCCTAAGCATCCACGTGGCAGCCAACAACTGTCGGTAATTCCGAGACCTGACACTCTTACACAGTTATACAAGTAGGCAAAACACCAATTCACATAAAATAAAAATAAATATTTAAAAATACAACAGAATTATAAATCTCAAACAAATACAAAAATGGCATATAAACTCACAAAACCATTGTATCCATCTGTATCCAGTGAGCATCTCACATTCCTAAATACCACCATGGCCAGAGATAGCTTTGCTAGCAGGGAATTTTAGCCTCTGGCTCTGTTCCATGTTAAATTGGTTGTTGTTGTTTTAATCCAATAATACTTATGAAGAGGTCTCAATGTGACCCTATTAATAACCTGATATCATAAGGAGATATATTATTAGGATCAGTATTTCTTCAAGCAACTTACCATATAAATGTGGGTAATGAAGGAAATGGAGAAAGGATCTAGTAGTTGAAAACAGAACTTCTTTCCAGGTGGTGGAGAAGCAGAGAGAGCACTGTCCTCATGGTGCATAACTTTTAAGTTTTTGGCCATGCCTTAAAGCTACATCTTTGAACTTCACAGGTGAACCCCAAACCTGCCTTAGCCCAGAGACCACACCCTCAGGTCAGGGAACTGCTGAATTGGACTACAGATCTCCTTTCCTCTAAGTTAGCCATTGCCTTAATAACAGTGTTGTTGCCTAATTAAAAATAAATATTTTCTAAATTTAACAAATATTTATCAACAGATGATTTTACATGTTAATTTTAATGAAGGTTAATTTGAAATCTTTTGGGGGGGCATTTTCTTAGTGGGCTGAGAGAAGTTGGATTCAGAGATTTCATGGAGACAGGCCTGAGGAGGTGGCAGAGGAGAAGCAACTGTGGTTTGTTTCTCTCTCCTCTGATAGTCCAGCTATTCCTCAATATCTGGCTCCAGACTTTTATTATAATAACAAATAAAATTTGTGCAATACATAAATGGACTTTCTGTAGTTTCTTAAAAAGTAGTGGGGTTTTGTGAGCACTCCTGACCATACAGGCAGGAATATTGATAGATTGAGACTGTGCAGATTTTGTGTAGCAAACACAGGTATTGAGTTTATGAGTATAACTCCCTGTACAGAAGCAACTATTTCATATCAGTTCTCCTATATCTGTTTCTTACAATCTTTTGGCTTCCTCTTTCATGGCATACTCTGAGATTTAGTGTGGGTAATAGTGATGTATCATTTGGAAATGAACACTTCATAGTAATTCTTTGTACTGTGAGCATTTTGTCTCTTAATGTTAACTTCTATGCAATGCAAAAATATGGTTTTCTGAGGCAGGATAAGATATGGACTAATATGTATAAATAATGCATTTAGAAAGCAATTGGATACTGCATCAATTTATTAAAATTATGGTAGTATGTTGTTTCCTAGGATCCATAACCTCTGTGATGATGGGTTCCTGGCCATATTGTCAGTATCAGGCATAGATTCACTTCTGTTGAGTAACTCTTAAATCAGAAAAAAACTTTGGTTATCCCCCAAGATATTCTGCCACTATAATACCAATGGGCAAACCTTCCAACCAAATAATTATTGCAGCTCACAGAGTTTACAAGTTAGTAAAACTGTTGGTAACTTTGCTTTCATGACAACTTTCCTAGTGCCTTTTGGAACTATTAAATATGGCTATCAGGAAGAAATTTTCTGGTTACTCACTAGATTTTCCCAAATTGTGTGGTGTGTTCAGCAATAGGATCTTGCTTTCAAATCCTGGTAGGCAACTAAGTGAAATGTCAATAGCATTGTTTTAGGAGCCTATTAATCAATAAATCAAACTGAAGTACTCACACCTGGGAGTGGGGTTTGTTTTCTTTGGGTTTTGGTTGTTTTTTGTTTTTGTTTTTGTTTTGACAGTCCATGGTTTCTGAAACGAGCAATATACTTCTGATTGTCTGTTACACACTTTTACAAATAGCCACAAAACAATGCTTAATGCAAAATTAACAGATTTTTAAGTTGGATTTAGATAACATTAAAATAACTTAGTATACTGAAACTATTCAGTTCTCGTTTTCCCTTTGAATTATGAATTGAGAAACACTCAAAACTGAACATACTGTCTTTTCTTTTAAATCATGATCAATAATCAAATTATTGATTTATAAGCTTACATGTTATTCTGCTAATTCTGCTATATTATTTGTATTTTGATATCAGTAAACTTCACAAATTTATTTGAAAAAACTGACAAAATGTTCTCATTTAAACTAGAAATAAAGTAGCAGTGTTGAGGGAAAAAGAGTCCAAGATTTCATTTCCTGACACTAAGATCCAATGACCTGAGAATTACCTATTATTCTAATAGAGGCAATATTACTGCTCAGAACTATAGACTGGAGAGATCACTTTAATACTGTCTTTCAATAAAATATTTTCCTCTTAAGTATTAATTTTCAACCATAATAATTATCACAAATATGTTTGAAAAATAAAGAACACAACACAAGGCATATTAATTAATTTGATTTATCTGACTTTATCCTGCTATATTAGTTTGCATATCCACAAATTGCAATTTATTAGTTTGTATATCTACAATTATAGGGTCATTTGGGGACTCCTGTAAGTCTCTGTTACTAAATAAAATAAGAAAAAGATCTTCACCAGGCATTATTCTTCTACATTCTCCTATATTTTCAAACCTAAAACCTAGTTTCCAAAAATTATATTTATAAAAAATCCAAAGACTTGAACGGCTACTATATATAAGCTCTCTCCATGACATATTTAAAAAGATGAGCTATGTTAGACCCTAAATTAACCTGTAAGTCCCATCTACCCCATTTTCCCAAGGACAAGGTAACTTTCTGGGATTCTGGGAGTTGTAATTCCTGAAAGTAACAACAAAGCCTTATGGGAAATTACAGTGGCCAATGGTTTTATCCATATAAACCTCCAACAACACATGCCTTGGGCCATCCATCTGGACAGTTTTCAGATCATGGCCTTGACCAAATTCCATTTTTGTCAGTGTTTAACATTTTAATAAAATCCTGCTTTAATTTGGCCAAAATAATGTCATTGGTTTTTCTGGGGTAAATTTCAGGATTAACAGCTAGTCAACTTTCTCAGCCATCAAAGGAGTGAGAAGAAAGATTTTAGTGTAATATCCTTTGCATACTACCAAAACAACTAAAATGAAAAGGTCAGAAAGTACTGAGTATGACCCAGATGCTGGGTATCTGTCTACAGAGTGTAAATGTGGACTGTAATGGAGAACACACTTGTTTACAGATATCTATCAACTCTTGATGCATGCATGCTTTGTGACTATCAAAATGCTTAAAGTTTTATTTACCAATATATATGCGTAAATATATAGAAACACAAAAATAGCTACTAGCAGCATTATAGATAAGTAGCTTATGGTATATTAAAATAACAAAATCCAGTGTGGAGTGGAGGTTGAACTCTTCTGCTAACATGAGCCAAAATGATTTATTCTCACAAAAATAATGTATAATTAATGCAGAGACAAAAATGACCCATCCAGCAGGATCAGTTATTCATTAGGCTCGGGGAGGCTTCTCCTGAAATACCAGTGGGGAGTGAGAGAGAAAGGAGACCAAGCACATAAGAAAGACAGAATCAGTCTGAGTCGTGTCAAGGTCTCATTTATTGAAAATAAAACAGGGTTTATATACCCTCAGGGGCAGGGGGAAGGGAGAGAGTGAAAAAAGTTCGCAGAGAGTGGGAAAAGTTTGCAGCAGCAAAAGCGGAGAATCTCCCAAGGTCGGGGAGTGCTGGTGGCAGGCTGATAGAATTTGCAACAAGGGCTGAGTCCCAAGGTCGGGAGAGAGCTGGCTGTTCCTTTGACCATTGTGCTACTTTGTGCTTATCGGGGGAGTGTTGTGAAGACAGTTTTGCCAGACTCCAGGTGCTGTTTGCTTAGGGCAACAGGGGACTATTGTTCCAGATGCTTTCTCAGTCCCTAACACAAAAATAGCAACACATTATTTTGCTTACATTTGGTTAAATTCATAGCAATAGTTACACAGGGCCTGGTAAAATATGCAAATGTGGCTAGAGTATACATAAAAAAATGATATAATAATACATTTAGTGGTTAAATGAATTTGAAGCATGTACATACACATATACTAAATAATTTACTTATGGAAATTTACCATGGAAGCAGCTGGATTATTTAAAAATTATATATAAGTTGGTTATGAATACAAAAGTTATTATTTTTGGGTTTTTTCTTAAATAACTTTGAAAGATCAGAAAAGCAACGGAACCTCCTTCTGAATGGCCTTCTGGAAAGTTCAGCCTTGAATGAAATACAGCATGAAGTTAATTGCCATAATGGGAGATCTGTGTCCCTGGGACATTTACAGCACAGTGCCCTGTAGTCTTGTCTAGTCTCTCTTGACTTCCTGGTCTTCAGAGAGTTACACCCTCAAATAGTAGCCTTACAATCAACACAGGGCCTGAGACACTGATTGCCATTCAAGGTAATAACACTGTGAACTCTGTGGCTCAGACTTTATTTTTGTTTCAACACTATCTATATGAAAGAGTTAAGGAAATTATCTTCTGTCAACTCATTTTCTACCACGTATGATTTGGCTTTATGTCTATATATGTGTGTATTCTCAACAATACTTGGGTTTCATGTGATACTTACTTACCTGGGTGAAAAGAGAGCGTGGAACTCATGTGTGATAGGAGTGCATCAGGGAGAAAAACAATTCTTCTAAAAACCCAGGATTCTAATAAATAAAGAACTGGTGTATGGTCATGAATTTGTCTTATCACATTCTCTGGATGCTGCTTGTGTTTGTGAACATCTTAGAAGTGATATAAAGTGTTTCACTTGATCAAAATGGATAAGATGCTCATAAGTAGGAGTAAACAGAAGCAGTATGTCTATCATCATTTTATTCCTTTGATGCCAACAAAGTAAGAAAATGATAGTCGCGTATTTGTGTTTGTATAGGTGCATGTGTATGCATCTGTGAATGCCTTTATTGGGATTAGAATTATATAAACAATATATGTTGCACTGAATATAAATTAATATGATATGTATGAACATATTGTGTATAGGCTTATACAAACATATATGTCTAGATGTATACATTCTATTAGCATATACACACAAGATGGTTTACTCCTTATGATTTTCTTCATATCCTCTTTTTATTACTATGTAGCTCTTTCTCTATTTTCAGTATTCACTCAGGTACTTTGTATGATTTTTGGTTACTGACTGTCTAGATTCCTTACTCAACCCTTCCAGACTTAATTTTTACTAAGTTCTATAACTGTTTTATATAATAAATTTGTCAATAGTTAAGAATTATTTCATGTTACTTTCTAATTATTTTTCCTAAAATTAAAAGTATAGGATATAAAATTGCAATTAAGAAATAATTTTAAGGACTCAGGGATTGTTCTGATACCAGGTACCAATCGCATTATATATGGTCATAGTAACAGTCTTTGGACACAAAAGGAAAGAGTGACACCACCCTAAAGATTTGTATTTGTAAATGGGGAGATCATAAGAGTGGGTATGAAACTGAGAGGACTGATAACTAAGTTTGATGGGGTACATGATGTGAAATCACCAAATAATAAAAATATTTTTTAAAAAGGAAAAAAAAACCCAAAGATTCATATTTGTAAATATTTTAAGTTTCTTAAAGCTGTTCCTTTCATCTTCTTGAGGAAAAATTAATGTTAGTTACACATTGAAGCAGCCTTTTCCATCTGCCTGAGGAGCTCTAGCTATGTTCACAAATATTCCCTTCATTCAGACTCAATCACCTCTTTTAACTTACAAAACTGGAAAGCCAGTAACTCCACCCACCACCACACAGCTGAGGAGGGGAGCTGTGTAAATGCACTGTCTCTTCCAATTTTCCACAACTAGGATACTGTTGGTAGACTGAATGAGCTAATGATTCCCACAAGAAACATGCTTCTGAACTCATGTATGCATAAAATTAAAAATCCTGTCATAAATATTGATACAGTTTTCATCAATACACAAATGTTAGATATTTTACATCAATAGTAGTCTTTACTAATCTCCAGAACCTGTTGTTCATATTTTTTTAACTAAACAAAATTTACTAGTTTAAGGGTTGTGGTTGAAGAAAGTAGATTTAAAAAACTATTTAAACTAAACATTAATGGTTCTAAATGTTTCGAGTATTTTTAATGTTATAAATGGATCAAATACATTTATTTTTATGCTATATTTTCTTATGTGATAAAGTGTCTCAGCTTTTAAGAGCCACTACTCAGGCAAAACTCCTTCTACAGTAGCCTCTCCAAAGACTTGTATCCTTTCTGTAACAAAACCTACTTCAGTTTCTAAATGACCTGAACCATAAGTCACTGCAAATTTCTTCAGTGTCAGCATTTTAAACTAATTTATAGACATTAATATTGTGACTTTCTATTAATTTGCAATGTTTTTCTCCTTGTATACACCAGGTGACAGAGATGATTAACAGCAGTGTCAATGGCGACTTCATTCTGGTGGGTTTCTCAGACCAACCAGAGCTGGAAAGAACTCTCTTCATAGTTATTTTAATTTTCTATCTTCTCACTCTGGTAGGAAACACAATAATTATTCTGATCTCTTCAATAGATCCTAAACTCAAAACACCTATGTACTTTTTTCTTACTCACCTCTCCCTCGTGGACATTTGTTTCACTACCAGCATTGTCCCCCAGCTGCTCTGGAACCTGAAAGGACCAGCCAAGACCATCACAGCTGTGGGTTGCGCAGTACAGCTTTATGTTTCCCTGACTCTGGGCTCTACTGAGTGTATTCTCCTGGCAGTAATGGCTTTTGACCGCTATGCAGCTGTCTGCAAACCTCTCCACTATGTAGCTGTGATGAATCCACAGCTCTGCCGGGCTCTAGCAGGAATCTCGTGGCTCAGTGGAATAGGAAATGCCCTCATCCAGGGAACAGTCACTCTTTGGCTTCCCCGTTGTGGCCACCTGTGGCTGCACCATTTCTTCTGTGAGGTCCCCTCCATGATCAAGCTTGCCTGTGTAGACATTCATGCCAATGAAGTCCAGCTTTTTGTGGCTTCATTGGTCTTGCTGCTTTTACCCTTAGCACTGATACTGGCATCCTATGGACATATAGCCAAGGCAGTTATCAGAATCAAGTCAGCTCAGGCTTGGCGCAAAACCCTGGGCACATGTGGATCCCACTTGATGGTGGTATCCCTCTTCTATGGAAGCATCACTGCCATCTACATCCAGCCAAACAGTTCATATGCCCACGCTCATGGGAAGTTCATCTCTCTCTTCTATACAGTCATGACCCCCACCCTTAATCCCCTCATTTACACACTGAGGAATAAAGAGGTGAAAGGGGCTCTGGGACGGCTCTTTAATATAGACTCTGGAGCGTGCAAACGAAACAGAGCACGTAGTGATGACGACTTTGACTAGAGAATCCTGAACATTTTGTCATATAATAGTGCACTGTAGTGTTCTTGGCCTTCAAGGATCACTAGAAGCTTTGCCAGTGTTGCACTGCTCTTAGCCTCAGATCTGTCTTCTCTGTCTCTTCTCAAGATGCTGTGGGGCCCAAAGAAGCAACATTTCCCCATGTTCCCCAATCTTCAAGGTCCTTGATTGTTCTGTTTCTCACATTCTCAGGATTCTTCCTTCTCTTTTAAATTTCTCTTTTGTGTATGAATTCACAAACATTATCATAATAGCCCTAAGCAAGTCCTTCTCCATGAATCTTCTAATAATTTCTGAAAGGAGCTCACCATCAATATTGTATAAAACAATGGAGAGGTTAGACAGACAGACTACAGACTTTGGATTTATAACTCCACTACTTGTTTTTGAACTTGTGCAAATTTTAGTCAAATTTTTTTATCTATGTTATGAGTTAAAAAGTAATATTCATCATTAAGATTATCAACATATTTGATACTAAATAATAAATAAAAACATGTTTTCAAACTTATTATAATATCATTGATCTACTTTGGCTTGTCATGTTAAATTACATCAACTAATATTTCTTACTCAGTTTGTAGATATTTATCCATTTGCATCTATATATGAATGAAAAAGATAACTACTTAAAAATGTCACCAAAATGAGGTAATTTTTTTACTTACCTCTTTGTAACATATTTTTTCTTTTTTTCTTTTGATTTTTTTCATATCCATCACTTCTCCTCCTTCCTCCCCCCTCCCAATCCTCTCTGAGTCCACCCCCAACACATTCCCTATTCAATTTCCCAGGGAGAGCAAGGACTCTCAAGGTGAGTCAGTTTGGTCGGGCATATTCAGTTGAGGTAGGATTGAGTCCCATCCCCCCAGTATCAAAGCTGAGTAAGATGTTCCTCTGTAAGAAATGGACTCCAAGAAGTCAGTTCATGCAAAAACTCTGGTCCAATTGCAAGAGGCTCCACAAACTGTCTATGCTGTTCGCTGTCATCTACAATCAGAGGATTTAATTTTTTTCCATGATGGTTCCTCAGATGTTATTTCAGAGTCAGTGAGCTCTCAATAGCTTTAGTTAGCCATCTCTGTGGATCTCTTCCTCATGATCCTGATCTCTTTACTCATATAGTATCTCCTCCCTCTCTTCACCTGGACCAGGAGCTTGACCTGGTGCTTAGCTATGGATCTCTGCATATGCCTCCATCAGTTGCTGGATGAAGGTTCTCTAATGAAAATCAGAGTGGTCATTCATTTGATTATAGGGGAAGACTTATTAAGGAACCCTCTTCACTATTGCTTGGAGTACTATCATCTTGTGGGTTCTTGGGTGTTTCCTAGCACCAGGTTTCTCTCTAACCCCACAATGGCCCCCTCTATCAAGGTATCTATTTTGTTGTTGTTGTTGTTCTCCTTCTCTGTTGCTCCCCCCACTCCACCACCTCATTCTCTCATGATCTCTGTCCATCTCCCCTTGCTCGCACCCCATATGATCCCAATTCATGGATGTTTCTCTTAAGTTCTTCCTGTTACCTAGCTGCTCGGGAGTTGTGGATTGTAGCCTAGTTATCCTTGGCTTTGTTTAAAAATGTGATTCTTCTGTCATTAAGTTTTACTAAATTATTTTTTTTATTTTTCAAGATTTTAATATAATTACATTTTCCCCTCCTTTTTCTCCCACCAGATCCTCCTAAATGCCCCTTCTTGATCAGTGTGTCCTACTTTATTTTAATGATGGCAATGGAATGTAAGGCATCATTCTAAGACAGATACTATGTATGTGCCAGTAAATGCAGCATCTGAAATAGGAAAGACTGGGGTCTTGGCTACACCATTTCTAACATGAGTCCAACTTCCTGCTGTATTGTAGTAGTTAGAGAACACTTAGTAAGGAGTAGGTAAGTAACATTTGCCATTAATAAACTGTTTCCCTTTCTAGTAAAATTAATACTGTCAAGGAGAGTCACCTTGGTGGACATATTAATTTTTTTCCAGAGAAAAGCAAACTATCCAAACAGTTACTAGTAATTTTTGATCCCTTACTCAATCCACTTGTAATAATCAAGCAGATTATGCTTTAGACATCTAAAATTAGTTCATTATTTGGTTTATGTAAAGTGTGCTTTTATGAAAGAGTTTACTGTGGGGAGATTATTTGATTCAGCTGTAATCTAATGATGATGACTTTTTTGTAGCATAAAGTTTGATTTCCATGATTTCTGATTTACAGAGTGTTGGGAAGACATATTTCTCATACTGACATAAACTCAAAGTCTCAAAGACATCTTCACCAAGCAGTATATATTATCCCATATTTTTCCCAGCAGAGGTCTTCGCTCATTATAGTATATAGTTATACTATAATATATATAGTTATAGCTATAACATATGTGGCCCTTATATAAATTTATTTCTGAAAATATATACTAGCACAATCCAATATTCATCTGTATAATTATCTATCTTATGCTTTTCCTCATAATTAGTTCTTATAATCATTTGTTACATATTTCTTTATTATCGTCTGTTACCTGTTTACAATTTTCTGGTACCCATGCATGGTTCCTCATGTTAAAACTCAATCAATAATAAGTTATATTAAATGAAATAAGCCTATGACCTTTCCCCTTTAAAAAATTAAATAAAAAAGTGAGAAAGAATAGCTAATTAATATATCAATATTTTATTTATCACTTAATCAATAATAGCTTAAGAACCACTACCACTGTAAGTACCTACTATAAGCAATTAGAAGATGCTTGTACTGCCCATATTCATCTATAAAATTCCATGGAAAAAAATTGTAAAATGAAAAACCCAAAGTCAAACTACACATACAGTTAAATAAAAACAGTTTACTGTCAGGGTGCTTGAGGAATTAACAGTAATTGATAAATTTTGCTTTGATCACATTTCTTTGAAGATTATTAAATTACAATCATATGTAAACAGAAGAAAATTACGTTTTAGGTAAGAATATTCTGAATGTGCTGAGGAAGGGAGGACACGGTCTCTGAAGAATAGAAGTTAGTTTTATGACTTCTAATGATGATGATCAGAAATGGACCTCATACGGCACCTCACACTGTTATAACTGTAACTACACAAACTTCTATTGAATGTTTCTGTAGCTTCATCTTCATAGCTAAAGATGGGGGCTGATCAGGCATTATCTATTAAAAACAGAAATGAAAATTTTCATTACCTTCAAAGAACATAAATTTTCCAGTGAGTAAAAAATACTATAACTGTTTAAGAATATTTAGAGAAAGGAGCTGAGCAGAGACTATATCTGCAGAATTCTATAAGATGAAAAGTGGACGAAGAGCAGTGAAACATCCACACTTAAAAGGAGTGAGGAGGACAGCTAATTGCTTAAAGATAATTAAGGTAGACAAATGGACACAAGTAAGAGTTAAAGGAACAGGTATCACAGGACCACAAAAATAAGAGAAAAGTAAAAACTGCATTAGACATCAGAGTAAAGACTAAATTAACATCTTAAAATTCTGCCTAAAAGATGGATAGTCTCCAGGTTCACGCCAGGTGAGGGTTCTATATGATGCCACATTTGGAAGGAGAACTTGCCATTACAAGGATGGGGTTGGGAGCCTGTGAAATTCCATTTCCCACCATGCTGGACTTGACTGAGTCAAGACTTTCATAGATGATGCATGTAGCTATTTTCCTCACTATTCCCTCATTCTGCTCCTAGAACTCAAGCCCTGCAATACTCTGTAAAATCCAGAACAAATTTCCAAAAGGACCCTGACACTTGTCTGACTCCAGTAAAACCTTAGGCAACATCAGGAAACCTCATTCAATAAATACTATTTTTGTCCATTTTGTGACATCTCACATTTGAGTAACAACTAAGACCCAGACGCTGACATGAGTAGGCAGAACAAGGGAAAAAAATCTTTCTTTGACTTTGACTATTCTTGATGGAGGACTTTATAATTTATTTAACATAATTATTACTGGTTTGTTTATGTTTTTGCTTCATGATTCTATCTTAAGATGTGTGTGTGTGTGTGTGTGTGTGTGTGTGTGTGTGTGTGTGTGTGTGTGTGTGTGTGTGTGTATGTGTGTATGTACCTTAGGGACAATTTCAATTTTGCGTCTATAAATTTGCTTTACTATTTTAAATGAATAAATGCACTACATTATAAATATGTAATGAATCATTTCAAGATTGGTGAGCATTTGACATTTCTTACTCTGTGCTGATAAAAACAGCATTATAATAAAGATGTCTGCCCACCTCTGCATGAATCTGTGCGGATCTTCATCAGATGGAATGTCTGTTAATGTGATATTTGCAGATGACATGTAATACAAAACTGTTTTCAAAGATTTGTACAGATGTACATAACTAACTTGACATAAAATGAAGTACTTTGATTTTTGCTAATTTGAGTAAAAATTGTATTCAACTGTGACAAAACTTTAATTATACCTTTACATATAAGGATAAATGTTTTATTATTCATTTAAATGTTAATGTTATGCAAAATTCTTTGCCTTAGTCCTTTGTTGTTTCAATTAAATTTGAAGCATATAACAAATATGTATCTATTGAGCTTTTTTTCATATGCTTCACAAACTCTTTACAAGTTTTTCTTTTAGATGTCATTGTATACAAGAGCTCAAAGCTAGAACATAGCTAAATGACACAATGCCTCACTTTTGCATCAGTGGCCTCTGGCAGGGGTGTGGGTGAAGAAAGACTAATTTTTTTTAAGGGTCTGGCCACAGGAAGTTTAATTATGCTCCAGTAAGTAATTGAGCAACATGAATGTGGATTTTTGTAAATGGGGAGATCATAAGAGTGGGTATGAATCTGAGAGGTCTGATAACTGAATTTGATGGGGTATATGATATAAAATTACCAAGTAATAAATATGTAAAAAAGTTTTTCTTTTTTGTTTTTTTCTTCTTCCTTTATAGTATTCATCTTTTTATCTTTGCAGAAATTTAAGTCTTATGGGTCAAAACAGGTCATTTAAGACCTCAGAGATTTTAGTGACATTGGATGTTTGAGTGATACATTTGTCTTATTATTTCATTTTTAAATAAAAATTTTTATTGTTTTAGAATGTTTGAATATAGAATCTTAATTCATATATTTTCCAGATATCTTAAGTGAAATGGGTACAATAACATTCTGTGTAAGAGATTTTTCTCCCTATCAATATGAAATCCACATTGTGACATAATGAATCTTCACATGAACTTCAGTTTACAAGATCAGCAAAGAAGAAACCAAATCAAGCCCAGTATATAAGTAGAGAGTAAAAATAAGGACCCAGAGTAGAAGAACTATGCATGTTATAAGTGGCAACAATTGAAAACTTGGTTGAAAAGATAGTCTCCTTGTTCACATAAATATATATATATATATATCAGAAATTCTCTTTATAATAGTCATACTTTATAAACATTACACAAATGTATGCAGTTGCCCTAC
Organism: Sigmodon hispidus; assembly: GCA_004025045.1. Taxonomy (NCBI): domain Eukaryota; kingdom Metazoa; phylum Chordata; class Mammalia; order Rodentia; family Cricetidae; genus Sigmodon; species Sigmodon hispidus. The sequence goes on from PVIH01007743.1 coordinate 19,610, forward strand.
TCTTCTCAAATCAGTAAGCACACATGAAGGGAATTTTATCTATTTTGACTTCCAATCTAGAAACTGTCTCGATGAGTCCTATAACCCAATCTTACTTAAATTGGCTTGATTTCTTCTTTGCTGAATCTGAAATTGATGTTTTGCTTTTTTTTCCTTTAATGCTTTTGGAGTTTTGTTTATGTCTCATCCCTCTGGTTCTTCTGGACATGCTGGCGACAATAGTGATAATTATGTTGAACCTCAGAGGTTTAAAACAGGATGCAACTAAGAAAATGGGGGAAGCTCCCTATTGATTTGTGGGGTCAAAAACTGGCATAAATTGGAGTTAGCTACTTAAATTTGGCCTTTTAATAGGTCAAAAAGAAGAGATTCAAACATAACCTAGTCTGAATGCCCTCTCTGTGCAGAGTTTCACTCCTGAAACTCTATAGACCCAGCACCAGGAAAACACAGGAGGGATCTGGGGAGAGCAGGTGAGTGAAATCATGCTTAATTTTGCTCTGGACCCCAGTAATGGGATGGGGAAAACTATCAAACAAATATTTTAAACTGAAAACTTAATTCTCTCTAGTCATCAATATTTTCATTTTAAGGATTATGAAAAGGAAGCCAATACTGGAACTGAAAGCTAACATTATTCAGTCTTTGTTTCTAAATTTACATGCACAAACTTGAGCAAATGCTGAATGTAACTTCTTAATGCTTATTTCTTCTCTTCAATTGAAAAACTAGGGAAATACTTGTTTAGAGGCTTATTGTAAGAACTAATCAAATGTGGTCATGAGAGGAATTGTATACATGTGAAGGTTATATACTTTTTGGTTTATAGAAAATCTGATATGTGCATTTCAGTATGCACAGATTCTTCTTATACTTTTATTAGGAGGGCTGTGAGAATATACATCACTGCTCATTTATTTGCATTCAGAACCTGTATCTACATTTAAATACATATAGACAGAATTTTTAGTACTTTTCAGACTGAAATTAATTTTCATTTTAATGCTTATGATTGTTAAAATAGAGATATTGTGTACAAATCTACTTAATACTGAAAGGTCAAACATTTTAATAACTTAAAAGTTGTTTCAATCTGACAATTTACAATAAGAACATCTAATATATAAGTCAAGAAGTTAAAAATTATACAATATTTAAGCAAATTTGTCCTATTAGCATATATCTTAGCCAGTGTAGGAAGTGGGGTTAAACACAGGATACAGCTCCCTTGCTTAAGCCTTAAGGTCAGACACCTATCTCTGGACTCTCTATTTCTTTTTACACTTTTTTATGAGATCTATTAGATATATATGTCTTGCATATCTAATTTCTCCCCTCATGAGAACTACCAGCATCTTTTTTACTTTTTATATAAATTAAATGCAACTAAATGCCACAATAGTCTTGTATAGCAGAAAGGCCACAACTTGTTTCCCCCTAAGTCCTTTCATGGCAAATCAACTGGATTGTCTGTGGCCTTAATTGCCACCCTCATTTTACCATTTTGTTCTATTTCATTCTGTTGTTCTAAATGACATATATTTACTTATTTAAGCATGTTTTGTGAATCAAATATAACAGGACCATCTTTATATACATCTCTTTCTCCCCATTTTATTCTTTCTTCTTTATTTTTATCTCTCAACTCTACTTTCTTAATTTAAGAATTGGCCTTCTTTTATTATTATTATTTTTTCTGTGTTTGTACACTTTTAATATTTAGGAGTACATTAAGTATTTTAAAAGTATAGAAATATGCTGTTATTCATCTATAGTAATTGTACTGTTCCCTGTTTGAATTTATTGAAACAACCCATGTTTATCTGAGAAACTCAATAGAATTTAAAAACAGAAACTAATTAACTGTAACTTTTTGGAAAGAAATGATGGGATAATGTGAAGAATGGAAAAGTAGTATCATAGTCACTCTAAAATATGGTAAAAGATTCTCGGCCTTTACAGTTTAGAAAAATATAGAAATTCCACTGCCTGAAAAGTGATATTATAAATACAGCATTTGTAAAGAACTCATCCACACAGGAAAGAGGCAACATTATGCAGTTGTCTTTTTAAAAATTCTAACTGGACAGAATTGAATGCTAACTGAGAAGTACCTGTCCATGATTATGTCTGCAACCTCAAAGAAACTTCTTTTGTTAATCAAGGTAAAATTTGAGTCAGGAGTACAAAGAAAAATAAAGGCTTTTGTTAATACCAAGTTTAAAAAAAATCTATTTTTATAATAATCCTCTGCTCAACTGGAAAGGCTACCTGTCCCATTTCTTTGGAAATATAAAAAAAAAAATAGAAACTTTCTAAGACACTGTTTCTAGAGACACAGTCCCTAATGAGAAGTAGAAGAAAAAAGGAATTAAATGGGACAAGTTTAAAATAAAAAACGAAATTAGAGTAATAAAAATAATAGAATCTATAAAGTAGAAGTCTTAATAATCAGTTTAATTTCCTATAAATGGTCATAGGCACCTATAAATTTCTGGAATAGTTCTATAATAATTTATTGTGTAAGTTATTAATATTGCTGGCACTGCTTACATTCCCATTTATATCATGTATCGTCTTACACAATTGTTTGTCTTTAATTACAAAATAGATAGATTTCAAATTTTAATCATTATGAAAGCAATATGGAGTTTATATTTAAGTATTTTGAGGTATTTAACTGGTGAAATTTTTACAAGGTATAAAGTGACATACTTAAAACTCATTGATTTTTATCAAGTAAAATACATGTACTTATTGGTTAATTAGTGACATAAACTTCATAATTAGAGGTAGAAAGATAAAACATTAACTAAAATATAGGTTTTTTTAATGCTTCATCCTTAGAATGAAAAAGGTAAAAGGTTTTTCTGGGATCAAATGAGACAAAATATCAATGAAACTAATTAAGCATAAAAGTAACAAAACCTAGTAATATCAATATACTAATGTAATCTCATCTATCTGAATATTAAACAACTACTAGTTGCTAGTTTCAAATAATTCTAACTGAACTATTATGCAGTAAACACCTATTATAAGATATATAGTCTAATCTAATACAATGTCCCTAAAATCATACAGTTACTCATGAAGAACACCTAATTACTCTAGTCAGGAAAACACAATTCAAAACCCAAACTCTCTCTTTATATATATATTTATACTTATTGGTATAATCATGATGTGTGTGATAAATGTGGAATTAATCTTGAGAAAACTACAGAATATAAAATATCAGTAAGGAATAAAAAAGAAACTATTTTAAAATGTGTCTGTACTATGGTCATCCTTCCAACATACGTAACAGTAGGTCAGCTTCATATTACCATAAGCATCATGGGGAGTCAGAGCAGCTTCAGCAGGCTTCAGGCCACATTTCATGAAATGCTGAGTCTAAGGCTGCTTTTCAGTATAATTGTTTGAATATCAAGAGCTACTGAAAATTTTTGTGCTGAGATATGAATGACCAGCTAGGTATGAAGGCGAGACTGACTTTTGAATGAGTCAGTGTACATTCAAGATCAAATAGTATACTAGTTGGAAAGCTACATTTCTATCATGGAACATTAATTTGAACATCATGTTCCTGCTTTGGTGTTTCTTGATAACTACAGATTTAATGACTAGATCAATAAAAACTGCTCCTGCTGACAATTTGCATGATACAGAAAAAGACATTCAAAGGAAATTATTGCTTTTGAATACCAAAATAATTATGATAAACAAAATGAAGGCAATGGAGTTAGGGCTTGACTCTTTTATGTTTATTGTTTTTGTCTTTTCTCTTTCATTTTTTAGACATAGTTATGCAATGTAATCCAGGCTGGCTTCAATCTTGCAATTCTTCTGCTTTGCTTTCCAAATGCAGGGATTACAGGTGTATGCCATCACACCTGACTTAATGACTCTGAGGTTAAGCTGTGAAGAAAGTGTCTCTCTCTATCATTCCTCACTGTCATTTATTGTACTCATAGAACAATAACACAGACTTAAAATATATACCTGCTTAACTAAAGTAATTGAGATTACTTAGTAGGATGTGACAAACAAGGGGGTCAGAAATTTAGATCTGAAATTGACTTTTTAGCAGTCACATCAAATTATTTTCTTTTGTAGCGTTTACTGTTTTCTAATAGATATCTATTAATTGCAATACCAATTATGCATTGTATATATAAGGCAAGCACAATATGTTTGGAAATTTATTAAACAAAAAGTCCATAGTTATTAAATAACTGATATAGAATCAAAACTGAGGTAGGCTTGCAATTTATATTATATTGCTGAATATGTCTACTTACATAAGAACAGCTATGCTTGTTTTAAAGAAGGAGAATATTGAGACACAAGGCAGTTAATGACACCTCAATATAAGTTTGTAAACATAATGACTAGGATTTGATGGAGGAAAAGAAAAAATGCCGGTTTTTAAATAATCAATACAAGGAAAATTTACTCAAATATAAGGATTTAAACAAAAATGAATTTAACTATGTATTTATTTACGTATTATATGTACAAATATTTGTTTATAAGTGTGAGTAAATGCATGTCAAGGCATGGGTGTTGAGCTTAGAGGACTGCTTCACTAATTGTTTCTTTTCTTTCACCTTGTTTTAAAGCAGGGTCTCTTTTGTCTGCTGCTGTGGTGCACACAGGAGTTCCCGGCAGATTCGCTGTCTCTGCTTCCCATCTTACTGTAGGAACACTGAGATTACAGGTGTGAGTCATCACTATCACTTGTGGCTTTATTCTTTTAATAATGTAGACTCCAATAATAAAACTTTTGGGTTATCAGGCTTGTGCAGCAAGCCTTTTAACAATTGAGTTGTTTCTCACCCCAACAAAAACAATTTAAGACAAGAATTAGAAAAACTGTCCATTGAGGTTACTTTTCATAATTGACTATATAATGGAATTGCAAGATTTGAATGGGGAAACTGAGGTGGTGGACATAGTAGAACTGGTGAGCTGTATTTCAGAATATGGGATGTAGGCAGAAGGAAAATGTCTATTTTTGTGTGTGCTGATAACACTGAGAAATCAGAAATTTAAACACAGGTTATACAAGGAAATAAATATTTGAAACTCTGATATTTCTCTAAGGTTAAAAGCCCAAGTCTATATTGAAATTTTTAAATAGCACATTCACATTTAGAAATATCTTAGGCCTGAAATGCTGAGACCTTGTTCAGATGTTTTGCTTTCTTTCTCTATAATGCTTTTTTTTTTCTCTCTTCATAGGATGGGTTCTAGCACTTGAAAAGAACAAAAGAAGTTCTGACATGCCATCTTCTTATCATGCAGATTTTATTAAATGTTTCAGGTCCCATGACATTACTGGCCTCATTCTCACTGTGAGAAAAATGGATATGGCAAAGTGTTTCAGCTCTACCTGAGACATAGATTAATTGCATTCTACCTGCTGTCATTTGGTCAAGTGGTTTGGAGGAAGCTATGTCTTCTCCAAATTTATGTTAATGTATACTATATTATCACTACTAAATACCCTTGTTATGTTGATTTAATGATAGTACTACTGAAGCATTTTAAAGCAAAAATACCAAAATTAAGAGAATAGCTAACTTGAACTAACCAGTCATTAACTAAGCAACATTCCCTGGGTACATGGCTGATTTTTCAATATTATATCATGTTCACACAATGTTGTATAGAAAGAAAATGAAAATTTTATCTCAGCATGTTTTACTTCTAATTCTTAGTTGTTTCCTCTTAACTGAGTGATGCCCATCCCTGAAATTAAGATATTTACCGGTTGTAGCTATAGTTTTACCTGTTAATACCAATATGTGGACCAACAATCAGAGCTTGATAGATGACTTCATCTTATTGGGATTTTCTGATCGGCCTTGGCTGGAGACACCTCTCTTTGTAATTTTTCTAGTGGCCTACATCTTTGCCTTATTTGGTAATATCTCCATTATCTTAGTTTCCCGACTAGACCCCCAGCTTGACAGCCCCATGTACTTTTTTGTCTCCAATCTTTCTCTTCTGGACCTCTGCTATACTACCAGCACTGTCCCTCAGATGTTGGTCAACCTTAAAGGGCCAGAAAAGACTATCAGTTATGGCGGCTGTGTGGCCCAGCTTTATATTTTTTTGGCCCTGGGCTCAACTGAATGCATCCTTTTAGCCATCATGGCCTTTGACCGCTTTGCTGCTATTTGCAAGCCTCTTCACTATCCTATCATCATGAGCCAGAGACGGTGCATTCATATGGCCACAGGAACCTGGATTAGTGGCTTTGCAAACTCTCTTGTACAGTCCACTCTCACTGTAGTAACCCCAAGGTGTGGACAGAGGATAATAGACCATTTTTTCTGTGAAGTCCCAGCCCTTTTGAAACTAGCTTGTATTGATACAACTGTGAATGAAGCAGAGCTCAATGTTCTTGGAGCTTTGCTGCTATTGGTGCCTCTAAGCCTCATCCTAGGCACCTATGTGTTCATTGCTCAGGCAGTGCTAAAACTCCGATCAGCTGAAAGTCGCTGGAAGGCCTTTAATACCTGTGCATCACATCTGTTGGTGGTCTTCCTATTCTACTTCACAGCCATCAGTATGTATGTTCAGCCACCCTCAAGCTATTCTCATGATAGGGGAAAGATTATGGCTCTGTTCTATGGCATTGTTACACCCACACTCAACCCATTCATCTACACTTTGAGGAACAAGGATGTGAAGGCAGCTCTGAGGAGGGCACTGACAAAGGAGTTTTGGGTCAAGACAAGATAAGACTGAAGAAAAACTAAAGAAGGGAGGACAGAAATATTTGTCTCTCAAAGAAGATTCTACTTGAAATTGTTGTGGGACCATCTAATAAATGCCAGAGAGTTCACAAGAGAAACTGGACCAAGAAGGAAACAATCAACTCTTGGTTAAACCTATACTGTACTTAGGTAATTATGAAAATACAATAGATCCCTCAATGTTTCAATAACCTTAAGGGATGCTTGAGCTGCAGACAGGACTGAACACTGGATTGAGGAGTTTGCATACCACCACATGGCCGGAACATTTGTGATTTTGAGTCACAGCAACAAAAAAATAATAACTTTCTTCAGTTAATCCTGAGATTTACAACACAAAAACCCAATTCTATCATTTGAACCAAGCTTTATTTAAATATTAAATACCAAACAAGAAGTATTTTGGTCAGGACCATGCCCTGGAATTTCCAGTTACCTGATCCTTGGGTGATTGGGTCTTACAGACTAATTTTTGGTCTTACTCTACTACTTGAGTTGTATCCTAGGTCAAATATTTGATTCTGTGATAGGTACTTGTTTATATTTGTATTTAATAACCATCAGATTAATAATACCCAGAAGAATCATCATTTGGTTATTGTATTAATGATGTAAGAGCCAACAGTAATTAACAGAAACAGAAGGGCCAAAGGCACTTTGTGATGGTTGACATCAGAGTTACTATCTAGAAGGAGTCTGAAAATATAGACTAGGCAACAGTCATTTATTTTATATCAGGTATCATTTTTGTAATATTTCTTTGAGTAGAGCCTGATTATAATCTTGAATGGTTTGTATAAAAACATTTTTAAAGTCATTTGATACCTTTTTCTCTGCATAAATCAGACCAAGTGTCCTTTCGTATTATAGAACTATTTTAGCTAATGAACCTACCAATTAAATAAATCTGGCCCACCTTTCTTGGTATGCCAATTGGCATTATACATAGCTATTTTGTCTCTTATGCAAGGAAGTTTTCTTTTGACTTAGAATTTTAACCTGTTTGGAGGGAGGGGGAGGGATTATATACCCTTTTCTGTAACTCCTTCCAACTGAGACTAGGGCATTTTTGTCAGGGCCCAGGAGGCTGTCAAAGGCTGGTCAATGGGACAATTATCAGAAGTATTTTATTAATTGATCTATCTAAAGAGACAGGGAACAATCACATCAGCTGGACTGGCTTGCATTACCTTTAAGCAAAGTCCATAGTTCAGCAGTTTACAGTCTACGGGAAATCTCTGAATAGTGTCTGTAAGTCAAGTGAAAATGTGCTGAGACAAATACAGACTGAGGATAGAAGTTAAAAATTTAGAAACTTGTTTCTCAGAAAATTGAGAATCAATCTCCCCAATGACCCATTAATACCACTTCTGGGTGTATACCCTAATGATGCACAGTCATACTCCAAAGGCATTAGCTCAACTATGTTCATAGCAGCATTATTTGTAATAGCAAGAAACTGGAAACAATCTAGATGCCCCTCAACTGAAGAATGGATTAACAAACTGTGGTCCATCTACACAATGGAGTACTACTCAGCAGTAAGAAAAAATGATATCCTAAAATTTGCAGGCAAATGGATAGACTTGGAGAATATTCTCCTGAGCGAAGTATCACAAACTCAGAAAGATAAGCAGGGGATGTACTCACTCACTAGTGGTCTCTAAACAAACAAGAAAAAAGCAAAGCATGCCCAAGCTGCAAACCACAACCACTGAACAGCTTGGGATCAGAAACACCCTGGACTGACTCTTCGGATCCCACTCCACCTAAAGGAACACCTGACTCACTCTTGAGGGAGGGGGAACAAAACTGGATCTGCCAGGAGTGGAGACTGAACTAAGCAATATTGGGTCAGTGGGACCATGAGACTGTCTGCTTGCTGCCTCCCCAGGGAGGGGATGGTGAGTTGTGGAGAAGAAAAAAATGATCTGATGTGGCGGGAAGGGGAAGAGACCTTGAATAATGATATACAGGGATAGAAAGTGTGACTTCTTTGTTCATAATAATAATAAAATATTTGTGTAGCAATCTTATTTGTATTTCCACCCTTGATAAGCCATGCTTATGATTCTTATCCTCTGTATAGTTATTGTTAACTCTTCCGCATTTTAAATTCTTTTTACTGTTTTTTTTCTTTTTTTTTGATAAATACAAAATAAAGATGGAAAAAAATAAAAAAATAAAATAAAATAAAAAAATAAAAATAATAATAATAATAATAAAAGAAAAAATTTAGAAACTTAAAAGAAAACCTTATATGTAGAAATTTTAGGCCCATAACACTAGAAATTGAAGAAGGGAAGGAATCCCAAGAACAGAGAAAGATCTCATCCTCAGGAATAGATAGGAGAAGAAATAAGATGTACTTCTCTGGAGTCTATTCATTCTTATGACAGTCATATAATGTCTTTAATTCCCAGGAGCTTACATGAATTTCTAGTTTACAAAAAGAGATACAAGTTCTAGTTTTCACTGTATTGAAATGCAAAAAATCTTGTAGAAAAGTAACTGACTGAAAAACAGCTGAAACAGATTTACAACTTGGAGTCATAAAAAAAGCTATGGCTTTGGGTTAAAGGGCATAAACATTTTTTTTTCTGTCCAGCGAGCCATATACATGTTTTTAGCCCAATGTGAAGAACCTTTAAGTATTAAAAGGTAACCAAAAGAAATGTAAAATCTTGAGCTTGTGTAAATAGTCAGTGTTCTACCAGCTTATCAGAACTCCACTGACCAAAGTTAAAACTCTGAACCTCCTTTGAAACTTTAGTATAATAATGGCATAGAATGGGAAAGAAATCTGAAGAATTTTTTTTTAAAAAAATGTTATATCTGAAATTATTTTTGAGACTCTCAGAACTTGAGTTTTTATAGCCTCAAACCTTTATATGCCTCAGAGCAAGATTTTTTCACTTAATTATTTACCAGAAACACAAGTAGTTATTACCAAAAGCAGTTATTACAAAAACATGTTCCTGTAGTGGAAAGTTATATCTGAAGCCTGTTTATCCTTTAATATAAAGTCTGTGAGCAAAGCAAAGCTGTTTGCCTTTTCTTAACAAGAGATCTAATAACTTCAAATGAACTGAATAATGAACTAACAAGGTAGCTGCAGCCTTGGGGGAAGAAGCTGTTTGTTTGGTGCTATCTAGCTGAGAAAGGTACAGTTAGCCTAGCCATCAATATCAGAGATATGAGGAGGAAAAATTATAGCAGAAAGTATAATTCAAATGGCCTATGTGTCAATTAAAATGACAGAGACTAGCTCAAACTCCATTATCTAGACAATCATCTCAGGCTCCTATTGTCTCAGTGACATTGGGGGCGGAGATACTAGTGCAGCATTAGTCTTCAACCACCAGTCCCAGGAGACCTGAGAGACTTTCCCTGAGGAGGAGAAATTTGGGGGACTGAGCTTACTTCTGTAGGTAAAGTGGCACAATCAACTTTCTATTATCCTGTTTGTACACAGTTTAGACAGGGTCATTGCCACAGGTGAAGTATTAGGGCAGTTAATCCCAGCAGATAGTGTTACCACAATACAGGTGGAATCAATGGTGCCCCATCATTTTCTTTGGAAACTTTGGGGTCATTGCTAGGATCTGGCATCTCTGTCAAGTAAGCATTTTTTTATTAAACATTTTAAATGTCATGTTTAGCAGATCTCTGACAAATTTGAAGACCATTATCTATCTGATCTAAACAAACCTTGTTTGTTATTAGTTATTTGCTTTAGGCTTAAATTTGAAACTGCATACAAGAGGCTAAATAAACCTTTTTCTATAATTAAATATGTTCTGAACACATTAAAAAACTGGATCATGTATTAGGTAATTGGACATTAACTTTAATGTGTTAAATATCTTTAGCAGTTTACAATAATAAACATTTCTAAGATTGGGATTTTATAGATTTATCACCATTAAGTTTGAGACTTACAAAATAAGTTTCTTATATGACTCAGCTTATCAAAATAACTAAAGCTGGTAAAGCTCTCAAAGACAAGGGGGCTAGCCATACATTCTTCAGCCCTAACAGACCTTAGGTAAGCAAAGACAATCTCTAAGCCAGTGCTTCTCAACTTTTCTAATGCTGTAGTCCTTCAGCACAATTCTTCATGCTGTGGTACCCCTCTCCCAACCACAAAATCATTCTTGTTGCTATTTTACAACTGCAACTTTGCCATTGTTATAAATTTCAATGCTAACATCCAACATGCACCTTCCCTAGAAGAGAACTTGTAAAGGCTTAATTTGCATAAGAAGCAGGACCTGACTGTTCAAGTCTTAATACTTCAGAGCAGATGTTTTGATACCTGCAACTTGGAGTTGGTAAATATCTTTTTCCTTAAACCCTTAAATTAGGCTATTATGTTAATGAATCCAGGCGCAAATACAAGGAGTTAGAAAGCCTTTTGGGTTAGGTAGCTCAGGTTAGCTCTCTTATCAATAAGGATGATTACTTTAGGACATATCAGTGTGTTATCTTGTCTGTAGCTGCCTTTGAATACCCAAGAAAAGTTTCAAATGGGTTACTTTGTCATGGCTGACTCCTCTGCCCAGCTCTTTACTGGCAAAGGTAACCGCAGGGGAGGCAGACATTAGGTCTGCTCTGGGCAGGGGAAACAAAGACCTGAAGGAGATCTTGTCTGGGTGACTGTTTTCACACACAAATAGGGAAAAATATTCATATGCCCTCAATGTATGGGGGAAGTTGTACTCAACAAATGGAGGAAGCTGCACTCACACACAGAAATCCTCTGTAGGAAGAAGCATTTTAACACAACCAAAGGCAATTAACACCAAAACTTCTTGAGATTCTTGGCTTCACCTCCATCAAAGCCCTTGGCTCTGATGAGTAGGCCTTATTGGAGCCAAGCAAGTTTTTACTTCATATTTCTGCAGCTCCCAGCACTGACATATTTCCTGCCTACATAGCTCCCACCTACATCCAACCAGGAGCAAATACACATTATGCCATCTTTCCTGCCTATATACCTTCTGCCCACATATGATCAAGCATATCTGGTGCAGGTGGAGACAGTTCAAAAAACTTGTTTAGGGGAGTGAAAACATAAATAGCCTCCAGCATTTAACTTTGGTTCTCACATTAAACCTTGGCAACCTGTGATATAAGAGGAGAGTCCATTTTCACGGCTAATATATTTATCTGAAATATATTAATCCAAAAAGAAATTTCAAGCACTACAAAACTTTTTAGCACAGTATTTCTCACAAACTATGGTCTGATATTATGTGGAATTCATAGCAATACAACTTTAAATAATTTATGCTCATCTATACTAATAAATGTGTGTACAGTACTAATGTTCATTCTTTAAGCACTTCTCAGAGGTCACACACTGTTGAGAATGAAATTAAGACATTACATCTTGTGGAGGTTTTTGTTTTTTGGTTTTTTTTTTTTTTTACTTTTCTTAAAGTCTAGATAAAACTAAAGCATTAAATATTAAAACTTTTATTTTATATTGGAACAAAATTTAAATATTTATGTTATGACAAATAGTATGACTTTCTAAACAAAATCACCAAAGAAATATTTTGCTTTTGTGAGATGTTATTCAGGTAATTCAGGCAATATCACAGATTGGATATAAAAATCACTTTGAATTTTCTGACATATAAATATAGTTAATATCTCTACATGAATACTTCCTAGAGTTGCAGTGTTAGAATTCACTGAGAGATGGGCTGGAGAGATGGATCAGAGGTTAAAAACACTGACTGTTCTTCCAGAGGTCCTGAGTTCAACTCCCAGCAACCACATAGTGGCTCAGAACCATCTATGATGACATCTGATACTCTTCTCTGTATACTGTATACATAATAAACAAATTAATTTAAAAAAAATTTGCCAAGAGAGACCAAAGACTTAGGCCAAATTCAAATTTAAATTAAATGAATTTGTCATTACTGCTAGCAGAAAGACAGCAATCTTAGAGCCAAACAACATCCTGTGCATAAAGAACTAAAAGATGGGTTTATAGAAGTGAATGTCAAAGGTGTGCATTGTAAATATTTATAGAATCACAGCTGGGCCAAAAAGAAAAAATTCTTTTCTTTCCTCAGATGTTTCTCTTTTCTGCTGTATAGTAATAAAAAGAACACATGATCCCAGTTCTACAGGAATAAGCAGTTTACAAAGGCAGAAAGCAGGAATAGCAATATCTATTCTTATCTCACCTACAGGCCACTATAATCTCACAGGCATTCCAGGCAAAAGTCAATGATCACTACGGTTTGTCTTGTACCATTTTAAGTTTCTTTAGCCACCACAGGGGAGTTTTATGTAAAATCAACACAGGACTGAGCACTGTGGGGGAAATGTCACTAACTGACTGGGATAGAACAGGCAGTAACACAGTGCCATCAATTTAGAAAAAAGTTAATGTGTCTAAACACAAGGTTAAATTAATTTAAGAATGTATGATATCTAGCAGGCAAATCAAAATAATTTAATGGTAAAAAATTTTTATTATCCTTGAAATTAGTTTATTAAATTTATTAAACATATTGACAAATTTTGCAAATAGATAGTGGACACCAAATAGAAAGGAAAGCTTAGAAACATATTTGATAAAGTAAAAATATTCATATTCAAATACAGGGCATATTGCTGATGTGCCTATTTTGTATTTCAAAGTAGACTCTGGCTGCCAGATTCTCCCTGCATTCCTTAGTCCCTACCTATAACAGGGTCCTCCTCACTAGCATACTCTGTCCCTTACCGTAAACTTCTTCAGTCCAGGAGGTGGGCTGCTCTTCCCACAGCCGTCCTTTCCTATTTAATCCAGTCATTGTGGTTACCTACCTGGTCTTATTGTCTACTCTCTTTTGGGCCTCCTAGCTACTGCACCTGGTCTCCCTCTCTCTCCTATTCCTTACTCTCACCTACTCACAGGGCTCAGGGTTTTGTCCATGATGGACTTTTCCAGATGTTCCTGCCTCTGGCTATGATATCCTACAAATCTATAGTAAACTTTCTCCTCCACCATACCTAGGAGTAGTCGTGTTCTTTCCTTTTTGTGTCTTTTGTTTATTCACATATCAGAATAAACTTGTCATGTCTATTAAAGATAAATGGAAAAATTTCAATGATGTGAAAAAACAAAAGTTTTGCAGCTTGATAATACTTTTATCATTTTATCAACAAACTAAACTTAGTATTCACTGACCACATGTGTGAAATTCTTAAGAATATATATATACATTATATATATATATAAAATCCTATTTTATTATCTATAGCTCAACCTACTCTCATTTATTGCCCCCCAGTAACTATTAATACCAATTCTACTCTCAATATCCATGAAATTAGTCAGCATAAGGTCATGGAACAGCATGATGCTTTGAAGGCAGGTGATCAGGACCCCTAAAAAGTAAGTTATGACACAAAACTAGAGAATTAATATAAATTTGGGGCCAGCAGAAGAAAATTTAATTCTTGTGGACTTTATAGCATGGTATAAAGGAAAAGGCATGCTAAACCAAAAGCAACATTCCAGGAACAAGAAAATGTGTAATCTGCTCAAGTAAGGATCTAGCAAAGCAGTTAGGATTGGAGTTGCAAATGAATTAAACAATAATCAACTGTAATTTTCCATGACTCATTTATTTTTTGCACAGACAAATTAGGAGAGTTAAAAAAAATATGATGGGAATCATCACCTCTGAAATTTTCAGATATATGATGGTGGCACTAAACTCTAATTTCTGTGAGACTGCAATACTGTTTAGAGTTCTATGTTTTCCTGGTCGAGGCAGACTTACATTTGTCTTTCCAACCATTATAGGTCTCACTCCCCAGAATAAGAAACCAATGAGGGAATTCTGCCAGCATCTAAGAGTATCTATGGCTAGTATGCACGTGTTCTGGTACTGGAAAACAACAACTATAAATGTGTTGAACCCTCATCCATGTCCTATTGAGTTGAATTTTAGTTAAAAGTTTTTTGATCACCTAATCCCCACAGTTTATTTGACTATATAATTATAATGCTTTCAGGGGTTTCTCATTTTCTCTATTAGTTATTTCAGTGTTATAATTTAATGTCCAGTAAGAAAAAAATATATGAAAGAAGGATTTATGTTGGCCTAAAGTTTCAGAAGGTACTTTTATCACTGGGGAAGACATGGTAGCAGTATCATGGGGCTGCTGTTTGTGTTATATCAATAGACAAGAAGCAGAGAGCAAACAAGAGGTGAAACCCAGATTAGAGAGTTTCAAATGTACAACTTTCTCCAAACAAATTCGACCTCCTTGAGATTCCAATAACTTTCTGAACAAATGCCACGAGATAGGCAGCAGAAATTCAGATATATGAGTTTGGGAGAGATATTTCAATGTCAATATCATTAATATTAAAATAGAAGCTTGAAATTGATCACTTTTAGGGTGATCTTAGAAAATTTATGGTGTTTGGAGGAAGATTGGAGCCTATGTGATGCTAAAATGATTTAATGCTAAGAGTCCTTATAGTTGTGAGTTCATATAAACAAAAAGCCACTAAATATTTGCATTTTACATAAAGCCTATACAAACTGGTAATTTTAAATTACCAGTTAAAATTAGAAATGAAGGGGAAAAGGTTCTTATCAGACAGAAATCAATGTATACAAACTTCAGAAAGCAGATTTAAAAAGCTATTCATTTCTTATCTATAATACTTAGGGTATACTATTTAGTTAAATCAAGAAAATAATTAGCAACTCTCCATTTAGGTGAGTCCCTGAGAGACAGCTCCTCAAAATTCTACACTTTGAAGTTACAGTGTTTACCTGAAACTCATCCTGAAAAAAGCATGTCCCCTGATGCCTGGGCAGCTTCAAGTACCATGGGCTTAATGAGGAGTTAAAGCATTCCTTGCCTCATACTCAGTTTTGTATGAGAGCACCTTAGTCCTTTTCTTACATGAAAAGCTTCAGCTAACTTCTAGAACAAAGAATCTTAAGATCCAGTGACTCTAAGAACCTCAAGGATCTAGTGAAACTTGTTCCCACTAAGGTCAACATTGGTAAGTGAAACTTCTTCAAAATCTATAGAATTCACTTGATATGTAAGTGGCATGCATAAGCATCCAAAACATTATCAGAGGAATAACTTCTAATAAGACTTATAATTTTCCTCCCCAAAGAATAGTTTACATAGGCTGGAAACTACATGAATGAATGAAACTAGAAAAGACATGAGTTGTAGTCACCTCAGCGTACGTGACATGGGCTATCTTACACGAGCACTTCTTGAGCTGTCTGTAAGTTCAGAAAAAAGTTAACCAGGGAAATAATGTTACTGTCTTAAAATTATCAAACATTTTTCAAGCAAAGGAGATGGAGTTTTAGATGAAGTATTTCAGGAAATGTCAAAACATGGTTTAAGAAAACAAAAACAAAATAGCATAGCCTTACAATATGATTGGTTCCTTGAGAATAAGCTAAGAATTCATCATTACTAGACACAGGGATTGAGAGAGCTGGGTAAATTACACTGAGAGAAAAACTAGACGATCATTCAGGAAACATGTTGGGAAAGACAATGTTTGGCATGATAAGGTTTTTGGATATCACTAATAATAATTATATTAGCAGAAATTGTGAAGTTAAGAAAGTCATGATGATTTGCAGCACAGCTCAGCCCAGCACAACCTAGAAGCATGATGTGTTACATAAAGTTGAAGGAGACTGCCAAAGATAACAGACTCATTTATAATGTAACTATAGGTAATAAAAATAATTAGCAGATAAAATTTTAATGTTGAATGATTGTGAAGATGAGAGATGTGACAAAGAGAAGAGGTGACTCAGTTGGAGGTAGCTAACCATGAATCAGAATATGAAGCTGTGAAATAAAAGCAAAGAAGCAAGAGAAAGAAGATAGGAAAATAATGTATAAAGGGCTTTCTCATTCTCTAAAATGAGTGAGATGCAATATTTGTCTATATTTAGTACAGAGATACACATATACACACAGAGAGTACAGCACAGTGATAAATATAATTGGTTCATTCAGAGAGGGAGGGGGAGGGAGAGGGAGAAGGAAAGGGAGAGAGAGACAGAGAGAGACAGAGAGAGACAGAGAGAGAGAGAAGAGAATGTACCACACTGTAGCAATATAGTTTCTGAGACAGAATATAGATTGGCACAGATGTAGACACTGACTGAGAAAGGAGAAAAACAAGAGAATTTCATTCCTGTGCAAATAGAAAAAATGAAAAACTTAACACATAACTGCCTGTATGTTCTCAGTGAAGTGACTGATATCTTTCCTCCATTTATTCAGGGTTATTTCTAATCATTTATAGATTGAACCAGTAACTAAATTTTCTATAGTTATCAAAGCAGGCTGCAATGTGTTGTTTTATTATTATTAATTATTGTTGTTATTATTTGTTTTTTCGAGACAGGATGTTTCTGTTTAAAAGTCCAAGCTATCCTGAAACTCACTTTGTAGACCAGGTCAGCCTTTAACTCACAGAGATCTGTCTGCCTCTGCCTCTCAAGTGCTGGGATTAAAGACATGTTCCACCATTTCCACTGGTTCTACTGAAATAAAGTTATTTTCACCATCACTTCATTCAGTTTTTCTAACTTGGGCAAGTCAGGTTCCATTCTAGAAAATTCTCATGACTTGTTTATCAAACTTAAGGTTTCTATTTCCTGAAAATTGTAAAAAATTTCTGGAAATGTCAAAAAATGTCAGAAGTGAATGTTAGCTAATCCTAGGAATGACAAGTTCTTCTTGATATCAGTTGTTTTATTTTACCTTTTCTTTAAATAAGGCTAAATATTGAGTCTCCAGAGTAACCATAATGAATGTGAGCTTCAAGTCTGGATTCTTGCTCATGGGGTTCTCTGATGAGCGTAGGCTTCAGATTTTACATGCAGTGCTCTTTTTGATAACATACCTGCTGGCCATCATGGGCAATGTGCTCATTATCACTGTCATCACCTTGGACCATCGTCTGCATTCTCCTATGTACTACTTCTTGAAGCACCTCTCTTTTTTGGACCTCTGCTTCATCTCTGTTACTGTCCCCCAATCTATTGCAAACTCACTCATGGACAATGGTTTTATTTCCCTTGGTCAGTGTATGGTTCAGGTTTTCTTCTTCATAGCTCTGGCATCATCAGAAGTAGCTATTCTCACAGTGATGTCTTATGACCGGTACGTTGCCATCTGTCGGCCATTACAGTATGAGACAATTATGGATCCCCATGCCTGCAAGCGTGCAATGATAGCTGTGTGGATGGCAGGAGGCCTATCTGGACTCATACACACTGGTGTTAACTTCTCAATTCCTCTTTGTGGGCAGAGAATTATTCACCAGTTCTTTTGTGACATTCCCCAAATGCTAAAGCTAGCCTGTTCATATGAATTCATTAATGAGATTGCAGTGGCTGCATTCACAACATCCATAGCCTTTGTCTGTTTGATCTCCATTATGTTGTCATATAGTCAGATCTTCTCAACTGTAATGAGAATTCCATCTTCTGATGGTAGGACTAAGGTATTCTTTACCTGCCTCCCACATTTGTTTGTAGTCATCTTCTTCCTCTCAGCTGCAGGCTTTGAGTTTCTAAGACCGCCTTCAGATTCTCTGTCAGCTATGGACCTCACATTCTCCATATTCTACACTGTAATACCGCCAACACTCAATCCGGTCATCTACAGCTTGAGAAATGAAGTCATGAAAGCAGCTCTGAAGAAAGTGTTGTCGAGAGAAGAATTTTCACAGAGAATGGTGTGTTTAAAAACTATATTCAAACTCTAAAGAGACAACAAATTAAGAGGCATTGCTACTATATTCTAGATTAGAGGAGAAATAAATTGGATTTCTTACAGAATTCTG
The DNA here is from genome assembly GCA_004025045.1 of Sigmodon hispidus. Lineage (NCBI taxonomy): Eukaryota > Metazoa > Chordata > Mammalia > Rodentia > Cricetidae > Sigmodon > Sigmodon hispidus. Next base: position 38,252 of record PVIH01007743.1, read on the forward strand.
TTTTTAGTGTTATTTATATCTTTCTCAGAAATAATTCTAACAAATAAAAGGTGATTGGTAAGAATATGTATGACCTTTTTTCTTTCCTCCAATTCTAATATTATTTTAAATCAATTTTATGAATGCCCAGGAAATAAGAGAGAAAGAAGAGTTACTGGTGACATGATTAAATTAAAGTTAATTTAAGCAAATACATTTTAGACTGCCATTAGATAAACTGATTTTGTCTCTGTGATACTTGTTCCCTTGTTGCTGTTTATAATTCTCTATAGACTGTCAAGTTTCCTGTCATTCTTAAGTATCAACAAGGTTTTCTTGTTATTAAAGAATATAGCTATTTCAGTAATTTATTCAGTCACTAGCAAGATTCCCATGCTTTCTATATATTCTTTTCCTAATCCAAGTGAACCAATTCCTAGCTTCACTATTTGCACTATTTTTCTCTTTGTACTAATCATGAAATAAAATTTAGAAAAACTATTTTTTTTTACATTTTTCAGATAAAAATTGCTAAAGTTATGATTCACATTGTTTTTCCTAACAGGCAGTTACCTATATGTCTTGCAACATAAATACTTTGGTCCCCAAGTATAATTTGTATGTGTACATATGATTATAAAAGTAGGTACATACAACTACAACTACCAAGAATCTTCTTTTCCATCACTGAAAAGGCTCAAATGAAATCTCATCCCCATTTTATACAAAGAGACTACAGTATCAGTGGCCATGACAGAGTAGCATCAGGAGGCAGTTGAGGTTCAGGAAGTCAGCTCACCAGGAAGCAAAGCTCCAATGGGAGAGGCTTAGAAAGGCAATGCCCAAGAGCCTGGGCCCCAGAATGTTTCCTGCCATTGTTGTGTCTTTACATATTTGCCACTATCAATTTTCTCTGATCTCTAGCATGGTATGAGTGGGCACAGAGAGATCCCCACTGACCCCCAAGGTGATATGATTATCTCATTAAAATATCTTTTTCTGTTGGGCATTTTTATCTGTGGATTATTATGAATTTGATTCCCTTCTAAGCTGTTCAACTGAAGCAATGATTTTATAAAATAACAGTGTTAGTTAAAATAGGGTTTTGATAATCAAAGGTCTTTAAGAAATATAGTGAGGGATTGTAATAGAAGTTAGCTTAGTGGAAAAATTAATACAAATAAATATAAGATATAGTGTGGTCCCTGCCCCTAGTAAAGTGAGACTGCAGAAGATAAAATATAAGAACAAGGGCATGCCACACATATAGCTTCTTTTGAGAAGATGTACAGGCTGTAGCTTAGGTTAACGATTAAGAAAAACAACTGAGTCCCAGAATCCCAACTAGCACAAGTTCTTTAACTCTTAATTATGGAACATGTGTTCACAGGTTTTGGTGTACATCAGCAAAATCATAGCTTTAAACAATGACTTAATGTTAGGTTAAGATGTTTTTATTAATGACTTTGAGGTTAAAATGATTTTTAAGTCATTATTTGTAATAGCCAGAACCTGGAAACAACCTAGATGCCCATCAACTGAAGAATGGATTAACAAATTGCGGTACATTTACACAATGTAGTACAACTCAGCAGAAAAAAAAAATGGCATCTTAAAATTTGCAGGCAAATGGATGGATTTGAAGAGTATTATCCTGAGTGAAGTAACATAAGCTCAGAAAGACAGACATGTTATGTACTCACTCATAAGTGGATTTTAGACATAAAGCAAAGAATATCCAGGCTGCAAACCATAACCCTTAGAAAGCAGTTTGAAAAGGCATACTTTTAGTACCTGATCAAGGGATTCATTGAGTTTAAATACCATTAACAATGATAACCTGGCTATTGCTGGCTGATGTACCTTTCTTGCTGGGATGGCAAGGGCAATGATTAATTCTTTGCATCCATTTCTGCTTTCAGTTTCCTGATATATATGTATATATATATATATATATATATATATATATATATATATATAGTTGATACGCGGGTATGCACCATGACAATTTAAAATAGAGCTGACTGATTCATTTTTACATATAGAAGTTTAGATTTGTTCATGAGAGAAGGAAATGGTTGAGTGAGAGGAGCAACAGAGAGAGAGAGAGAGAGAAAGAAATGGATATCTTGATAGAAGGAGCCACTATGGGGTTAGAAAGAAGCTTGGTGCTAAGGAAACATCCAAGAACCCACAAGATATCCCTTGCTAGGACTCCAAGCAATAGTGAAGAGGGTGCCTAAACAGGACTTCTATGGTTAAATGAATGACTACCCTAATTGTCATTATAGAACCTTCTTCCAGCAATGGATAAAGGTGGAGGCAGAGATCCATAGCTAAGTACCAGGTGGAGCTCCCAGTCTAGTTGAAGAGAGGGAGAAAGAGAACATGTAAGTGTTCCTGGCATGCCACAGTGGTAGACCCAACATGGCTCCAGGTGAAATAAGAATTCTTGGCATGTAACAGCCACATAGTAAAGCCAATATGGTGACGTGTACAGAGAGCACACACCTAGGCTTGGCTACATAGATTGGAGCCCACCCCTTCCCTTAAAAAGAAATGCCATGTGGCAGCTCACTCTCTCTGCCCCTTCCCTTTCTTCTCTCTCTCTCTATCTTTTCTCTCTCTCTCCTGCTCTTCTCCAGGTACCTGCCTCTCGGTAAGTCTCTAAAATAAACTCTCATATGGCACCTGGCAGTGAGTGTGTGTGTCTTTCCCCACGTGCAAAAAACTAACAGAGCATATGATCAAAAAGATCAGGATCATGAGGAGGAGAACCAAAGAGACCACTGACCGGAGCTATTGAGAGCTCACTGAGTCAGGAACAACCACTGAGGAACCCTCAGGGAAAGGAACTAAACCCTCCAAAGGTAAACTACTGTCAAATGGCACAGACAGTTTGTGGAGCCTCTTGCAGTGGGATCAGAGTATGCTCCTGTTGCATGAACTGACATCTTAGAGCTCATTCCCTAGAGGAACACTTAACCCAGCCGTAATACTGGAATGAGGGACTCAAAGCTACCTCAACTGGGTAGGCCAAACTGAACTGACCCACCTTGGGACTCCTTGCTGTTCTTGGGGAATAAATGGGGGATGGGCTGAGGGGAGGCTAAGGGAGGATTGGGAGGGAGAGCAGGGATGTGTGTGTGTGTGTGTGTGTATATATATATATATATATATATATATATAATAAAAAAGATTCACAAAATCAGAACCAGGAAAAAAAAAAACAAGCAAAATGTGGCCCTCCTTCAACCATCTGTTCTGTAGGCTTTGACCCATGATTAATAGCTAAATAAAGAAATAAATGTAAAAAAAGTTTAGGTTTGTGGTTCTTTTTAAGATCTCATATAAGGTTACATTTTAAGATAAATAATAAAATAATTTATTTTTTTGTAACCACAAAATTCAGTCTGCCAGCAAAAGAACTGGCTGAGAAAAATGCTCTGTTTGTTTCCAATCTGCTAATCTATAATACTCAGGCAATTACAGCAATAAATTAGATTAGCTGAAATTACTTCTGCTCCACACAGATTTATATTAATAGCACCTTTCTTAAAAGTGTTAGCTAATGAAGAACCACTATAAAATCATATTACCAAAGAACAAAATGATGCTAGGATAAGACATATAAACAAAGTCTATAAAAATGTAAAATGTAAACATTGTATTATGCCATAATTAGAATAATAACTGCAGCAACTTTGGCTTGAGGATTTTTCTTGGACACATAGCCAGGTGGTGGTGGTGCATGCCTTTAATCCCAGCACTAAGAAGGCAGAGGTAGGCAGATCTCTCAGTTTGAGGCCAGCCTGGTCTATAGAGTGAGTTCCAGGACAGACTCCAAAGCTATACAGATAAGCATTTTCTTGGAAAAAACAGAAACAACAAGAGTTAATATTGCATTGCTTGAGCTATGGCAATCTGCCTGGGCTTGTTTGAAGATTTTGTTTTAGTCTAGCATCCTTGAAGCCACAAAAGCTACTAGCTTGAGAACAGGCTATCATATTCTCCTAGATTCTTAAAAATTGGGTTATGGGTCAGAGTAAAAATGATTATAAAAGATAACTGTTTATCAATGAGGATTAAGTATGAGGAAAAATGATTGTAAAAGATAACTCTTTTCTGTCACAGTTTGTAGTGAGATTCAGGTATTACTAGGGAAGATCTAGAGATATAGCTTTAGAGTCTCAAGACCCTAAAAGGGGTGCGGCCAACTCCCATTAAAAACTCCATTACACTCTGCCCTTCCTTCCTGTTTGTTCCTGTGTTCTCAGAGGCTCAATTTATATGAATAAGTGTTTATATAACCCCTTAATAAATATATATTAATCCTTCATATAATCAATTGCCAAAAATAATTCTACAATAATAGTTCATCAATGATGACTAAAATATATAAGAGGAAGTAAAACATATGTCTAAAATTAAAAAATTGATATGATCTATGTTTTGGAATAATATAGAAGATGGAAGAATATCGAGAGTTGAAAAAGGAGAAGACAAGATATTTCATGACAAACCAAATTTAAATAATACCTTTCTGCAAATCTATCCTACAGAAAGTACTATAAGAAAAACTTCAACCCAGGGAAGTTATCAGTATCTACAATAACATATGTATGAAAAGAATGTTACACCAGCAAAACCCAAGGAAAATACACACACAGGCACACACACATTATGATATATATTTTATATTTAATAAAATCAGCCTAGAATATCAGAGAACAGAATCACCCACAGTCAAGCCATGAGGGTCAGAGAGTCATAACTCATGTCTTTATCCCAGCACAGGGCTGACAATGTGGTGACTCATGCCTTTAATTCCATCACTTAGAAGAAAGAGATCTTTCTATATTTTTGTGAGTTCAAGACCTAACAACCAAACAGTAGTTGCTCACTCTTTTAATCCTAACTCAAGGATTATGATGCAGAGTTGAACCCAGAAGTGAAATGACTAGGTGGAAGAAATATTTAAGGCAGGTATAGGCAGACATTCAAGCATTCTGTAGAAGCAAGCAGCCAGGTAGAAGACTCTTGAAGATAGTTGGGTGAGAATTGACTGTGATCTGTTTCTGTTATTTCAACATTTTCTCTAGTATCTGGCTCTGAGTTTTTATTAAGAACCAACTAGAATTTGTGCTTTACACATGGACACACACATACACAGACAGACACTAACACTAATACCACCACCAATAAAAAAATATATTAACAGTCACTGTTCATTAACATTTTTATAACAATGAACTTAATTTGCCATAATCCACAGGCTAACAGGATGGATATGAGAACAGGATCAATTCTTCTGCTGCATACAAGAAACACATCTAAACTTCAAAGTTTGATCTTAACTCATAGTAAATGGTTGAAAAAAAGCTTTCTAATCAAAGATATCTAAGAAGCAAGGTGGTGGAGCTATTCTAATATCTATCAAAACAGACATGAAACTAAAATTAATCAAAAGAGATGAAGGGCATTTCATATTTTTTCCAATAATTTTTTAAAAAGTTTTTTCCATCTTACTACTGCTCCCTCTCTTACCCCTTCTCCCAGTCCTCTCCTTACATTCTCCCTTCTTCCCTTCCCCCCCCCTTCACTACCAGAGAAGGCAAGAAATTCTAAGATAAGTCAATTTGGTCTGGCATATCCAGTTAAGGTAAGATTGAGTCCCTCCTCCAAGTACCAAGGCTGAGAAAGGTGTTTTCCTGCTATGCATGGGCTCCATAAACTGTCCATGCCTTTCAACTGTCATCTACATTCAGAGTGTTCAGACTATTTCAGAGTCTGTGAGCAAGCTCCCAATAGCACAGGACTGACTACTCCATGGGTCTCCCCATCATAATCCTGATCCCTCTGTTCATGTAATCTTCCCCCGATTCAGCTGAACCAGTAGTTCAACTGGTGTTTAGCTATGGATCTCTGTATCTGTTTCCATAGCTGCTGGATGAAGATTCTATAATGGCAGTTAGAGTGGTCATTCATATGATAATAGGAAAAGGCCATTTTAGGCACCCTTTCTACTATAGCTTGGAGTCCTAGCTAGGCTCATCCTGTGGGTTGTTGGGTGTTTCCTAGTATCAGGTAGACCTATCCATTGGTGATAGTGGGGTATTGAAGTCTCCCACTATTAATATGTGCAGCTTGATGTGAGATTTAAGCTTTAGTAGCATTTCTTTTACATATCTAGGTGCCCTTGTGTTGGGTGCATTAATGTTCAGGATGGAGACTTCATCTTCATGGATAAATAAGTAATGTTCATCCTGATCTCTTTTGATGATTTTAGTTCAAAGTCTATTTTGTTAGATATTAGGATGGCTACATCAGCTTGTTAGGTCCTTTTGATTGGAAAGTCTTTTCCCAACCGTCTACTCTGAGCTAGTTTCTGTTTTGAAGTTGAGGTTTGTCTCTTGTATGCAGCAGAAGGATGGAAATAGAAAATAAAATTATCCTGAGTGTGGCAACCTGGACCCAGAAATACAAACATGGTATGTACTCACTCATAAATGAATATTAAAAATAAAGTAAATAATAACTAGGCTGAAATCCACAGCCCCAGAAAGACTAAGTAAGAAGGAGGGTCCAAAGAGGAATGCATGGATTTACCAGGGAAGGAGAAATAGAAGAGATCTCCTGGATAAACTTGGGGAATTAAAATAAGAGGGATCAGGCTGGATGGGTTGGGATCCAAGACAGAGGGGGAGAATAAAAAAAAAGATGTCTTAATGGGGAGGGAAATTCAAAGTAGGAAAAAGCCTGGTTCCAAGGAAACCACCAGAAATCTACAAGAATGATCTAAGTCTCCTAGCAATAGTGGAGAAAATGCCTAAACTAGCTTTTTCCAGTAATCAGATTGGTGACTACCCTATTATCAGAGAACCTTCTTCATTCAGTAACTGATGCAAGCAAATGCAAAGATCCTCAGCCAAACACTGGACAGAGTTCTGAAAGTCCTGTTGAAGAGAGGGAAGAGGGATTGTATAAGACAAGGGGATCAGGGTCATAATAAGAAAACCCACAGAGACAGCTGACTCCTGGGAGCTCAGGTACTCTGAACTGAGAGCTAGGGGCCCAAATAGGTCTGATCTGAGCCTTCTACATGTGTGTGGAAGTTGTATAGTTTAGTCTGTTTTGGTGTCTTCTAGCAGTGGGATCAGGACTTGAACTGGCTTTTGGGAATCTATTTTCTATGCTCTGTTACTTCACACAGCCTTAAATTATGTAGAGGAGCTTACTCTTGATTCAATTTGATGTGACAGGCTTTGTTTAAGACAGTGTGGAACCCTGACACTTTCTGAATAGAGCTGGAGGAGGAGTGGATGGAGAATATAGAGTGGGGTGGGGGGTATGGGATGAAAGGAGGGGGAAAGGGAAACAGATCTGAGATCAGAATGCTAAAAAAAACTTTTAATAAGTATAAAAAGTATAAAGGGACTGTTACTTCTTATGATCAGAGCACCTATATATTTTAAATAAAGTACTGTAACATGAGGTTTCTGGCCTGCCTATTCCCACAGTTCAGACCTGCCACTGCTGCTTATCTGGACAAGCAATCCCAAAGTCCCCCCCAAAACACACAAATTTGTATATTAATTTCATCCTGGTTGGCCTATGTCTCTGGCATATTGCTAGCTAGCTCAATTAATCTGTCCTACTACATGACCCACAGCTCACTTGTGTTCCCTTACATGTTGATTCTTGGGCAGCTGGATCGATCTCTCAACTTCACCCTCCTTCTTCTACCTATGCTCTGATTTCCCCACCTACTACTTCTACTGTGCCTGCCATGGACAAAATAGTCCTTTATTCACAGCATGCAGACATCCCACAACACTTCCCCTTTTCTGTCTAACCAAAAAGGAGGGTTTCAATCTTAACATAGCAAAATTACATATAACTAAACAGCTATCAAGCAAGAATTACAGTTATAATATCTAGTCTATTTGCATTTAACAAAATTAAAGAAAATATTCTATCATGTATGTCTAAATTTTAATATCTAATACACCTTTTATAATAACTAAATAAAATTGCTTATAACCATCTAATCTTCAACTACATCAAAGACTACAGAAAGATATAATATTACTCAAGTAAACAGGAAGTGAAAGCAACTTCCAAAGTCTAGAAATGACAGAGATGACATATGTCTACCTGGACAGTCACCCAAAGTTTCTTTGTAACATTGGGACATCCATCTTCAGCCTACAGGTCCAGAGTCTCTGGCATACCTTTCAGTGAAGCAGGAAATTTAAAGGACTGCTCTGTCCATCCTGGCATTGTTTGTCAATTGCTTCTCCTTGTGTCCTAAAAGATGGCTGACTATTTTCTCTGCAAAGCAGGAACTTGAAAGACCATCTCAGCTTGTTCTGCCAAAGTTTCAGAGGTCACTTTCCTATGGGTCCTGCATTTCCAGTTTATACAGCATACTCTCAAGAAGTCAATACAAGAACAGTTTTTTTTGTCCAGTAGCTAACCGTTGCCACAAACAAAGTAAATTCCATATGGAGTTTCGTCAATGTCCATCATTTTCTTGCTGCCAGGAGCAGACCTGGTTCACTGTCTGAAAAAGTCTAAGTTCTTAAAGCATTTTAAATACCATATTCTGTAGGTCTTTGAAGTATTGAAGATTACATATCTAAATGAAATATATCTTTGTATACCTACAAAACTTCTAACTAATATGACTAAAAGTTTGGTTATCACAGATGATTATTAATCTGCATTTTAATTGTACATTATAATTTTAAAAGAGTTACATAAACATAATATCTTAAATAAAAATAGAAATATGCATACAGTATAACAAAATTGACCTTAAATTTGTGTCAATAAACCAAAATCCAACCAGTATAAAATATTTTGAGATTAACAGCTGGGTTTTTTTTGATTAAAGTAGATTTGTGAATTTATTTTTTAAAATCATTCCTTTATCTTATCCCTCTTTTTTTCTTAGAAAGAGATTGTCTATGACTATGAGCATTAACCATTTATAATGAAAACAAACACTTATAAACAATATTTTAGAAATTTGGACATAGTATTCTACTACTACTTCCTGTTGATTGAAGGGTGCTGGCAATCTTTTGAGGGTCCTGAGGTTGGATCATCTTAGTTGGCAGTCTTGAAGCTGATGTAGTCATCTCTTTCCATCAAAGATTTTTCCAGGGGTCTTTCTTTTTTTTTTTTTTTTTACTCCATAAGCACACATTTTTATTTATAGGAACACCTGACTCACTCTTGAGGGAGGGGGGACAAAACTGGATTTGGCCAGGAGTGAAGACTGATCCAAGCATTATTGGGCCAGTGTGACCATAGGACTGTCTGCTCCCTGCCAAGGGAGGGGATGGGGAGTTGCAGAGAAGAAAAATGACCAGGGGTCTTTCTTGACCAAACCATAATAGCCTGGAAGCAATCCACAGGTTCTCATCTTTTGTGGAAACAAAAACAGAACTTTTTTCCCAAAGCAACATATCCTTAGACACAAATTTTAAAGTGAAGACACAAATTTTAAAATGTATGTATTTGTTTAACAAAGCAGCCTTTGCAATCACTTGTCTTTCTGCAGTTAGCTCATTAACAATTAAAAATTAAAAGAAAACATAATAAGAACTGTAATCCAGACTCTTGATGTATTTTTTACCTTTATTTATTAGAGCCATCATCACTACTCAGCCCTCATCAAAGAAGCTTCCTCTTGGAGCAGATGAAAAACAATACAGAGACCCACAGTCAAACATTATAGAGAAGGAGAAGGTGGAAAAGGAAAAACTAATATTTTGGAACACCCAACCCTAAATGGGATGTCTCTATCAAATCCTACTCCTCAGAGCTCAAGATACTCCATGAAAGAGGAAGGAGAAAAGAGCTTAAGAACCAGAGAAGATAAAAGATACCAAGAAAACAAGGACTTCTAATCAACATGAGCAACCTTCATATGAACTCACATATAATAGCAAGTACAGGCCTACACCAGACTGCAACAGATCCTCTGTGTATAGATTATGTCTTCCAGTGTAGTGTTTTTATGGGATTCCAAAGTGTGTGAACAGTGAATCTCTGATTCTTGTGCTTTCTTTTGAGCTCACTTCTTTTTAGATTTTATTTGTTGTTATTGTGGGGTTTTTTATCTTGTTCACCTCCAATGTGAGAGTTTTTGTTTTATCTTATTATCTTTTGCTTTGTTATATTTTATTATTATCTCTAAGATTAGAACTCTGTTCTTTCCTAATGAGAAAGGGAGTGGTTACAGATGGGAGGAGGTGAAGAGGAGTTGAGAATGGGGAGGAAAATTGTAAACAGGATATAGTATATAGAAAATAATCTATTTTCAATAAAAACAAAAAATACAAAAATAAAGAAATTCTTTATATTAGAAATATGGTAGGAAGTGAGGCTGGAAGCATAATAAATGACCATGGTAGTCTGATAAAAAGAACTTGACAATATTTGAAATTTATACATTTCTTCAGTACTAATCCCATCATCTCTCTTAATTTCATTCTGTAGAAAAATAATGGCAGAAATGCCATGTTTACTATATTGATCTTTTAATATTTGTTATATATCTATTCTCATTTAGTAAAAATACAGCAATGTATTTTTTGTTAAAGTGTTATTGATAGAGTCTTAAAGCCCAGGCACAAATTCTAGAGACAAGCTGAAGGACAACTGTGATTTATCTTTAATGAAATCATTATATTTAGTCCATATGTACCCCAAAATATTGATAGCAATAATATAAATCACTAATTAAATAGTAATAATTGTTTATGAAAATTTTACTATCTATAAAACATACTTAAAGTAATGCAAATTATCTAAACAATAATGAGCTTTTTTATTTAGTTACTAATGAAAGTTTTGTAAAATGTTAATGATGAATGTTAACTGGGCCCACTTGTGAAATTTGTCAAAGTATATTTTTAAATCTCTTGTTTCATGTTTTTATGATACATAATTGTCATAATGAATGACCACTGAATTTAAAATCTAGAATTTCATTTGTCAGCATGAATTTCATACGTAAAAAGAATTAGAATAACTTTTCCAGGATAATTGTCATTTGAGAATAAATTATTTTTTATGAATGATTAAATTTTCCTGTTAGTTCCTCAGAAATACTCAATTTAGCTGTCCAATGGCTCTCCACATGTGGTGTGCAAACCATCAAAAGCAATTCTCCTAGGAGTCTGTCAGACACACAGGTTCTCCTGAGACCTCCAAGTCACAGCTGCTGTGTGTGAAGTGGAGACTCTGGCATCTCTTTCAGCTGAAGACTAAGAATCACTAACTCATTCGCCTTTGTGTGAAAATGTGTGGAAATTCCAATGGCTCTAAATCCCAGTAAGCAAAGAATGGGAGAAAATGATGTAATTTTGTCATAATCTTCAGGCTTCCAATCTTAAAGATCCAGCTTCCTACACCCTAGTCCAAACTGGAAATGACCTGCCCCAAAGGAAAACTATGGTGTTTCATTCTTGCTTTTGTTTTTAAGCCTGAGGACAGTGAGCATTCAGAGGGTGTTTGTTGATCAGAAACCTCAACACACACCAACAAAACTGGGGTAAGTTTTCCAAACTGAGATGAGAGATTTCATAGAAATTCTGACAGTATATTATAAAATTTCCCTGATAAGATAGTTATTGTAGCTAGAAATAAAGCTCACCTTACTGATATGAGCAGATTAATAAGATCAATAAATTATTAATTAATTGATATTTATTAATAGATTTATTAGTGGCTCAATAATTTAAATTTTACAACTTATCACAGAAGATGTTATTGCTAAAAATGGTTGGGAGAGACAAATGTTTTACATATTCATTTACGAGAAACTTCTGTAAAACATTTCTAATGTTCAGTTATTATGGATATTCTTCAGATATTTTTGCATCCATTTTGTTTACATTTATAGATGTTATTGGAAAGAAATTATGTGAATTCCAAAAATAACTCACATCTTAGTTCTTACTTAAATATTCTGAAAATACTTCAGAAAAGTATTTAAATAAAAATATTTACCCCTGGACAGTAGAGAAGGCTCAGAAGTTAAGAACAGTGGCTGTTCTTCCAGAAGACCTGGATTCAATTCCCACATCCACATAGCAGTTCACAAGTGTTAGTAATTCCAGTTCCAGTGAACCTGGCACTCTCCCACTGACAACATATAAACAAAATACCACAGACACAAAAAAGTAAATAAAATCTTAAAAAAAAATTACTACCTAGAAGAAACTGCTTTGTTTGAGGAAGGACCTGTTTAGAATGGACTATAGCATGGTATTTTTCTTATAAAAATAAATGCATGGCACATTCATTTTGTGTTTCCTGACTGATGGTAGCTATGTTTATAACAGTGGCAGATTAAAGTATAAATTGAACTAAAATAAAAATCATACACATACAGTAATGTATTATTTCAAAGAATAATGGAAAAGAAACACAAGACCACTGAAAAGAGAAGCTGTATTAAAAACACGACTGTCATCTCCAATCCTCACTGATTTCCATTTTATGGTTTGAGAAAAGAAAATTAGTAAATTTGAGAGAATTCTAGAAATATTGACTGTATGGTTCTAGTAAACAGAGTAAAAGGTAAGAAGCTTTTAAAAGTGGCTGCTAAAATAAAAATTAGATATTTAATTAACATAATTTTCTATTCTTCCTTCTCCCTTTTGTATTCTCACTGTTTTGACAGGATCTGACTGTGTAGCTCAAGCAGATCTTGACATGATTTCCTGCCATAGCCCCCTAGTACCTGACTGCAGGTTTCTCCCACCTGGTTGTGAACTAACAGTCATTTTATACTCATCAAAACTGAACAAACTTTGCCATGTAGTGAGGTACAGAAATGAAAGGCTCACATATAAGATTGATGGCTTACAAAGTGAAGATATGAGAATAAAAAATTAATCCATGCTGTCACTAGGTTAAATATATTAGCTGGAGAAAAATCTATTCTTAAATTTATGATTTATAGAGCAGAGTGCTGTCCCGAAGGTTTAGAAGTCTCCCAAATACCATTTTGAGGTTGATGCTAAGCAATTACTTAAAGAGATTTTACCATATTTAAACAACACCACAGAAGGCTGATCATGTGTCATAGCAGCTTCTGAAACTCACAGTCAAAAGATGAAAACCAGTAGTCAGCTTCATGTCCACTTGGACATGAGGAGAATATTGTTGGCTAACTCTCTCCTACAAAATCAGCAATGGACCAAGAAGAAAACCTGATTTCTTTCTAAGCTTTAAGTGATTAAATTGAATAACACAAACCAAGCTTTAAGTTCAGAAATATTTCCTCTATATAATTATTCATTAACTACCAAAATACACTACAAAAAGTAACTCTGACAGAGATTAAAAGCTTTATATTTATTATTTTTTATTGTTGAGGCTAGAGAAGGGCACTGGATCCCCTGAAGTTGGGATTAAAGGTCTTTGTAAGACATCTGACGTGGGTGCTTGGATCAGAACTCAGGTCCTATGGAAAAGCAAACAAATACTCCTAACCACTAAGCATCTGTCCAGCCTGAGATCAAAATTCTTCAATCAATATCCTGTCACTATATCTATATGGGTAGCTTTAAAATAAAGCAATGGGTTTGCCTGTGAATAAAAAATGGTGATATTTTATGAAGCAAAACATTTTTTTCTTCTGGCAGAATCACTGATTGGCCAGCATTTTCATCCAACTGTAACAATGGCATTTCTCATACAAACTATAAGCACCACAAATGTAAGAAATGTGAACTTTATACCTAAGGTTCTGATATGCAGGATACAACTGACAAATTATGTGTTCATCCATATTAATTTCTAAGATTAATGTTAGATGAATGCATAATTTCTTTCTACTGCATTTACTATATTTTTTATCTCTAGCTGCTCTCACAATTTCTATTCTCAAAATGACTGTGACAAACATAACCATGGGTAGTGGGTTCCTTCTCATGGGATTCTCGAACAAACGTGAGCTGCAGATTTTGCATGCTTCACTCTTCTTGGTGACATATCTATTGGGGTTGGCAGGAAATTTCATCATTATCACCATCACAACCCTGGATCCACAGCTCCAGTCTCCAATGTATTACTTCCTGAAGCACCTTTCCTTTCTGGACATCTCATCCCTTTCTGTCACAGTTCCCCAGTCTATTGGCAATTCCCTGATGGATAATGACTACATTTCATATGGCCAGTGTATTCTGCAAGTTTTCTTTTTTACGTCATTGGCTGCTGCTGAGGTGGCCATTCTCACAGTGATGTCTTATGACCGCTATGTGGCCATCTGCCTTCCACTGCACTATGAGGTCATCATGAATCCCAGGAAGTGCATGTGGGCTGTGACAGCAGTATGGATAAGTGGAGGTATCTCAGGAATTTTGTACACAGCAAGTACATTTTCTATCACATTCTGCAGGGTCAAAATAATCCACCAGTTCTTTTGTGATGTACCCCAGTTGCTCAAGCTCTCCTGCTCCAATGACTACCTTGGAGTGATGGGACTGGCTGCCCTCATGGCTGTAATGGCCTTTGCTTGCTTCGTTGCTGTCATCCTCTCTTATGGCCAGATATTCTCCACAATTCTCAGGATGCCCTCTGCTGAAGGTCGGTCTAAGGTCTTTTCCACCTGCCTACCCCACCTTTTTGTTTTCTCCTTTTTTCTGTCCACAGGTGTATGTGCACATCTAAAGTCAACTTCTGACTCACCAACTGTTTTAGATGTTCTTCTGTCTATCTTTTACACAGTACTGCCCCCCACACTCAACCCTGTAATATACAGTCTGAGAAATGAGGCCATGAAGACTGCTCTGAGGAAGGCGCTGTTAGGTGAACAGTTCACTGGGAAAAAATTTGTATTTACACTGTGATAAACACTTAACATGTCATAGTCAAAGAATGCTTCTGCATTAAAACTCTTGAGTTCCTGTGTTAATGGAAAGAAAAAGTAGTTTTGAAAAATTAAACAGTACTGTAAAACTATTGTCATTGTTAATATTCTTCTCCTGATTTTTAAAACTAACTTATAGAACCCATGTTTTTCTAATTTAGAGAAGCTAAGCATTTAGAAACTAATAATGTAGGCTTAGTGAACATTAAATTTTCTAGTACATATATCAATAAGTACATGAATGTAAACACTACCATTTATAGTAAGTATTTTGAAAACCTTTGTGTGGCCAAAACTACAACAATAAGATGAATAAGTAATAATACCACTTACCTGTAAACACTCACTAAGCAATTCATAACATAAAATTTAGCCATTTTATTTTAAATATCTATTTTAATTTCATCTTTCCATGCACAAAATTTTTATATTATCATAAGTATACATGCCATTAATACATACACATGATGGTTTAACAAA
This sequence comes from Sigmodon hispidus, assembly GCA_004025045.1. Classification (NCBI taxonomy): domain Eukaryota; kingdom Metazoa; phylum Chordata; class Mammalia; order Rodentia; family Cricetidae; genus Sigmodon; species Sigmodon hispidus. The sequence continues at coordinate 53,607 of PVIH01007743.1, forward strand.
AAACCCTTGAATTCATATTGCTCATTGTATTATGTATTAAAATATACTTTACTTTTCAACTGTCTTCTCTGTTTTATTTATTTCCAGTTCTACCATGAGGATGTAGAAAACAGTAGAGTTGGTGGCTCCAGTGCTTATAATTTTGATTATGGCTTATCTTTTGAGTCCTTGTATTCCAAACTTAACTTTGGCCCTAAAACCCAACAATTTCCACAAATAAGTGTTTGCCTAAATGCTAGTAAACCAGTTGCTAACCCAAAAAAACCTAGACTTATCTGGAGTGTCCTTTTCAAACAGAGATGTTTCATGATCGAGTCAGGGATTCTGTTCCCGAATAGCCAGTAAAGGGTTGCAAAAGAAGAGTAATCATTCTTCAATTTCTCCAAAATAATTTTGAAACAACAAATCTCATAAAGTGTTGGGAGGGAGTGAATTAAAATAGGAAAATAGCTTAAAATGGGGAAATTTTGATGTATCATGATTAACACATGATATTAAACAATGTCAGAGAAAAATTGGAAACTTTCCTGGTTGAACAGAAAAAAAGTGTAATTTTTTTTTAAAAAGGTGACCTAAAAAAGGCCACTAGAGCTCGTCCTTGCTCCTTTTTGGCAGATGTGCAAATTTGTTCTAGCTGAACAGCATGAAGCCCGTATTTAAACAAACGGGTCACACACATAGAAAAGAATTACACATGAACACACAAGACCAGGTCTGGTGCTTGTTTGTGAAGGTTTTACCTTTCTTATCTTTCATTTCTTTTCTTTCACTTCATATATTCATGTACCATCATTTAAAATTACAATTAAATATAATTAGTTTCATATACTAAAATATTATTACTTGGTCAATAGTACCTTTCTTTTTCTATATACACATTTCCAAAAGCATACAGAATTTAAACAGACTATATATTGTTGCTGAACATATAAACATTGTAGACAAGTATATATTTGAAAAAAATCATAAATTTGTTATAATATATTGTATTATTGTTATTTATAAATGCCTTTCTTGATTTTTTATTGATGTAAACAAGTGTTTGTGTTGTATTACAAAATGATCGATAAGGTCTTTAGGTATTAAATGATGAAAAGTCTTTTCCGATTAATGTGTGGAAGTTTTTAATGACTACATGCTTGTTAGCTAACCTATTATTTTAATATTTATTAACTTTTTATTGGAAGTAACCCAAAGACAACTTGTGAGCATCTGAATCTATAAACATTTCATTTTAGAGTAGCATAAAAGTCTACTATAAGGGAAAATATCTGCTCAAAAGAATGAAATCTTTGGCTTGGGTGGAGACCTAACATTCCTGTTTGGACAGTGTCAATCACCTGACCAAAGACATTTCTATGAAGATGGGCTCAACCCTAAGTCATGCTGAAGAGACTGGTGGAATACTTATTCCCCTAATAAAATATTGTGTGTTTCCTTCCTAGAATTTTTGTCTACTGGCATGACAGCTACAAGAGCCACAGCCATAAAGTTTTATAAGTCTGCCAAATGTTCTGAATTAGTCAGAAAAGCTACTTTTATATATCTTTGTTCTCTATTCTAAGCACACTTTTCCCAATGCTTTGGGCCTTCTTACTTTTAAAAAAGAAAAAATACCCCCTCCCCAATGTGTAGCTGCTTTCACCAAGTGTCCGACTTCTAGGCTGACTATAATTGCACAGCTTTTTTCCTGCTCTTCTATTCTCCAGTTGTTGGCTGAGATTCAGTTACCTGCCCTGGGATGTTTTCTTTTAAACTCTTTGAGTTTCCATTTGAATCTGTTCTTAAATTTTTTATTAATGATATTGAGAGCTCCAAAAAGAGTCCCTGAGTTCCCAAAATCATTTACATATGTGTAATTTCTCTGGCTTTATGCCATATGATAGAATTTCTTTTTCTAGCTCTTTTGTGCTTCACTACATTCACCTTTTGTTCACTCATCTGCATCATTAATTTTGAATCAAGTAAACTCCTATGGAATTAATTATTCAAAATAAATTTAATTATATGAAATGCTTTGCAGAGAAATTGTCTGAAATCCCAAGGAAAAGAGAAAAAAAGATACTAATTAAGAGAATTAACATAGTAAAAGTCCACATTAATATGATAAACTTAAGAAAGAAATTATACTTGGTTGCTCATAAACCACTAGGCAGCATTAGAATCTAATACTTGTCAATAATGGTCTTATTCAGAAAGGATTGACACCCAGAAATGAGAATAAACAAGTAGGACAGTGCTATCAGACACTAGACAGGGTAACTTTGGGGATCTCTGCATGACAGAAGTTATCACTGACAGTTTCTCCAGTTTGTTGTGCCCTGGTATTGAGACCCCCAAATAGACCACCAGAGATAAGAACTCTCCGAAATGCAAAATCAAGGATTATTGAAAAATCTGAGTCACAACAAGGACCTTGGGAGGAGGTACCACCCTTCTGTAAGCTGGATTTTTAAAGGCAAAAATAACAAAGTTATATGTCAATTAGGGTTCTTAGTACAGATACAATTCTGCTTAGTTCATTTTAGGGACTTTCCAGAATTTCTCTGTTATCTTAGCTGGATGTTTGCCAAACCTCCCCCAGATTATCTCCTAGGTAGGAACATTCTGTGGCTATCAAATAGCCACAGGCTATTTCAGGTACTGGGACATTCCATGGTTAATTTAACTGCTTTCAGATAGCCCCCCAGCCACCTCTCCTGACTGTACTTTTTGACTTGTTTCAAACTGAAATTTGAGGTTCAGAAATGGAGGTGCTTCTCTGGTTCTTCACAGTTTCCTTTTTGTTTATTGATTTATTTGTTAACTCATTCTCAATTTTCTGTTCCTCCATGAATACATCTTCTATTTAGACAGTTTTTCAGGTCATGGTTTCTTTCTATTACCCCAAACCTGTATTCAGGAAATCAGTGCCTTCTACTGATCAATTTATAGACATCATAGAGGTATAGAAAGTCATGATCTTACATAGTCACAAAAGATTCCTAACTTTTTCTATTCTTAATTCGGTATATTTCCTGTGAATTAACATTGTCTATTGATCTTATAAGGATGATTTTATTGTGTAAAGTACATTGCCTTCAATTAAAATGTATAAATAAGTAAATGAGCACTGGCATTGCTACATATCCATTTAATCACTTTCCACAATTATACAATATTTAGAACATTGTCTCCAACTTACAGAGTCCTATATATCACAAAGCTTTCCATTCTCACACCCCCTAATACCAACAAACATCTAATCTTTTGTAATCTGCATTTTTTCTCTATTGTACACTGCAGCTTCATATTATATAGACTTTCCTACATTATTCTGCCATGTGAGATCTGCTTCCCTAGATCTTTGTTTATTGCCCTAGATGGCATACCTCTCCTGCCCAAGGAATGCTGTACCAAAGCATTTCCTTTTTCTAGCTTAACACTTTCAAGCACAATTTGTAAATAGCTCCTATTTGGCCTTGAGACTTTCTGCTCCTTGAACACACGTAGTAAAAGAGATGAGAACCACTCAGTGTGTTTATCATTGCTTCTCTGTTTCTATCTTCAATAAAAGCTCCAGAAAATCTTAGTAAATGTCTCTAGAGCAGTAATGGCTAAAGCCCCCTGGTTCTGTTGAATCTCCAATATGACATCAATTTCTCAGCACCAATCTGTGGTGGATGATGATACTATACTGTTACATAAATTAAGTCTTCTATACACTTGAGTGTCAAGATTCTTAACTGAGCATAACAATGTTGTTGATGGCATTGTGCTAAAATCTCTTTCACTGAAGCTGCTCCCCATTTTACATCTATGTGATGGAAATTAACTATGTGCATTCATTCACTGCTTGGTAATAATTGGGTTGTTTCCAACACCAAGCTCAACTTGTAAAGCTTTGATTAACTCTTGTGTAACAATTTTTGAGGCTATGCTTGTATTTTATATGAATACATACAAGGACAGTTAATGCAGGACACTGAGGCAATGAGCCAGGTAATATTTATTAATGAATTGGATTCATAATGAACACTCATGACACAGAACAAGGTAGATGCTGTTGCTGATTCAGCTGTTGTTGTCCTGCAATTCTGCCCAAAGGCAATAATAACCAAACTAAATCATGCTTCTCCACAATTTGCCCATTCACTGACTATCCACAAGAGCACATGAACCCTGCCTTATAATTTTTAAGGTGCCAGGTGTCCTAGAGAAGACCATGCCCATAAAGACAAAATGTTCTATCCAATTGGTCACTAAGCCTATTGGCAGAGTTCTCCCAACATTTTCTCTTTATTGTGAAAGAAAAGAAAGAAAGAAAGAAGGAAGGAAGGAAAGAAAAAGAAACTTCTAACACTAACCTAGTGAAAACTTTAAAAAAAATATAAGAACTATTAACATGTGTTGTCTAGAGAGATGAAGAGGTAATAATCTTTATTATTATTACTATTATTATTATTATGAACAAAGAAATCATGCTTTCTATCCCTGTATATCATTATTCAAGGTCCCTTCCCCCTCCTGCCACATCAGATAATTTTTTCTTCTCCACAACTCACAGTCCCATGGTACCACTGACCCAATGACCCAATGACCCAATAATGCTTAGTTCAGTCTCCACTCCTGGCAGATCCAGTTTTGTCCTCCCTCTCTCAAGAGTGAGTCAGGTGTTCCTTTAGGTGGAGTGGGATCTGAAGAGTCAGTCCAAGGTGTTTCTGATCCCAAGCTGTTCAGTGGTTGTGGTTTACAGCTTGGGCATGCTTGGCTTTTTTCTTGTTTGTTTGTTTGGAGACCACTAATGAGTGAATACATCCCCTGCTTATCTTTCTGAGTTTGTGATACCTCGCTCAGGAGAATATTCTCCAAGTCCATCTATTTGCCTGCAAATTTTAGGATATCATTTTTTTCTTACTGCTGAGTAGTACTCCATTGTGTAGATGTACCACAGTTTGTTAATCCATTCTTCAGTTGAGGGACATCTAGATTGTTTCCAGGTTCTTGCTATTACAAATAATACTGCTATGAACATAATTGAGCTAATGCCTTTGGAGTGTGACTGTGCATCATTAGGGTATACACCCAGAAGTGGTATTGCTGGGTCCTTGGGGAGATTGATTCTCAGTTTTCTGAGAAACCGCCATACTGCATTCCAAAGTGGCTGAACAAGCTTACACTCCCACCAACAATGGAGTAGTGTTCCTCTTGCTCCGCATCCTCTCCAACATAGGCTGTCATCTGTGTCTTTTATCTTAGCCAATCTGATAGTTGTCAGGTGGTATCTCAAAGTTGTTTTGATTTGCATTTCTCTGATGGCTAAAGATGATGAGCACTTTTGCAGGTGCCTTTTAGCCATTCGTAATTCCTCTGCTGAGAATTCCCTTTTTACATCTCAACCCCATTTTTTGATTGGGTTATTCAAGGTTTTGGGCTCTAGGTTCTTGTGCTCTTTATATATCTTAGAGATCAATCCTCTATCACTTGTAGGGTTGGTGAAAATCTTTTTCCATTCTGTAGGCTGTCATTTTGTCCTATAGACAGTGTCCTTGGCTTTACAGAAGCTTCTTAGCTTCAGGAGATCCCACTTATTGATTGTTGGTCTTAGTGCCTGTGCCACTGGTTTTATATTTAGGAAGTGGTCGCCTGTGCCAAGTCATAGAAGTGTATTTCCCACTTTCTTTTCTATCAAGTTCAAAGTTTATGGCTGGGTTTATGTTGAGGTCTTTGATCCACTTGGATTTGAGTTTTGTGCAGGGTGACAGGCTCAGATTTATTTGCATTTTTCTACACACTCCCATCCAGCTATGCCAACACCATTTGTTAAATATACTCTCTTTTTTCCATTGAATATTTTGGGCCTCTTTGTCAAAGATCAGGTGTTCGTAGGTTTTTGGGTTAATGTCTGGATCTTCAATTCTATTCCAATGATCCACAAGTCTGTTTTTATGCCAGTACCAGGCTGTTTTTATTACTGTAGCTCTATAGTATAACTTGAAGTCAGGGATGAGGTTCTTTTGTTGAGTAAAATTGTTTTGACAATCCTGGCTTTCCTGTTATTCCAAATGAAATTGAGTATTGTTCTTTCAAGGTCCAAAAAATATTGTGTTGGGATTTTGATGGGCAGTGCATTGAATCCGTAGATTGCCTTTGGGAGAATTGCCATTTTTACTATATTGATCCTACCAATCCAGGAACATGGGTGAGCTTTCCATTTTTTGATATCCTCTTCAATTTCTTTCTTCAGTGATTTAAAATTTTTGTCAAATAAGTCTGTTACTTCTTTGGTTATAGTTACTCCAAGATATTTAATACTATTTGCAGCTATTATGAAGGGTAATGTTTCCCTTATTTCTTTTTCAGTTCTTCTATATTTAGTGTATAGGAGCGCTACTGATTTCTTTGAATTAATCTTGTATCCTGCTACATTGCTGAAGGTGTTTATCAGCCGTAGTAGTTCCTTGGAAGAATTCTGTGGGTCACTTATGTATACAATCATATCATCTGCAAATAGACACAGCTTCACTTCTTCTTTTCCAATTTGTATCCCCTTAATCTCTTTTCGTTCCCTTATTGCTTTAGCTAAAACTTCGAGAACTATATTGAATAGATAAGGGTAGAGAGGACACCCTTGTCTAGTTCCTGATTTTAGTGGGATTGCTTTGAGTTTTTCTCCGTTAAGTTTGATACTGGCTGTCAGTTTTTTGTAAATCGCCTTTATTATATTTAGGTATTCTCCCTGTATTCCTGATCTCTCCAGGGATTTAATCATAAAGGAGTGCTGGATTTTGTCAAAGGCTTTTTTAGCATGTAAGGATATGATCATGTGGTTTCGTTCCTTTAGTTTGTTTATATCATGGACAACATTTACAGTTTTTCATATGTTAAACCAGCCCTGCATTTCTGGGATAAAGCCTATTTGGTTGTGGTGGATGATATTTTTTATACATTGCTGTATCCGGTTTGCCAAAATTTTGTTGAGAATTTTCGCATCAAGATTCATGAGGGAAATTGGCCTGTAATTCTCCTTCTTTGTTGTGTCTTTGAGTGGCTTGGGTATTAGGGTAATTGTGGCCTCATAAAAGGAATTTGGCAATATTCCTTCAGTTTCTACTGTGTGAAATAGTTTGAAGAGTAACGGTAGTAATTCTTCTTTGAATGTCTGGTAAAATTTGGCACTGAAACCATTTGGACCAGGGCTTTTATTTTTGGGGAGGTTTTTAATGACAGCTTCAATTTCCTTAAGGGTTATAGGCCTGTTTAGGTAATTAATCTGATCTTCATTTAATTTTGGTAGGTGGTACCTTTCCAGAAAGCTGTCCATTTCTTCTAGGTTTTCCATTTTTGTGGGATACAGATTTTCAAAATATGATCTGATAATTCTCTGGATTTCCTGAGATTCCTTTGTTATGTCCCCCTTTTCATTTCTGATTTTGTTGATTTGTACACTCTCCCTCTGCTTTTTGATTAGTTTGGATAAGGGCTTATCTATCCTGTTGACTTTCTCAAAGAAGCAACTCTTTGATTCATTGATTCTTTGTATTGTTCTTTTTGTTTCAATTGTATTGATTTCAGCTCTATGTTTGATTATTTCCTGCCATCTACTCCTTCTAGGTGAGTTCGCTTCTAATTGTTCTAAGGCTTTCAGCTGATCTGTTAGGTCTCTAGTGTGGGATTTCTCTAGGTTTTTCATGTAGGCATCTAGCACTATGAATTTTCCTCTTAAGACTGCTTTCATTGTGTCCCATAAGTTTGGATACATTGTGGATTCATTTTCATTAAATTCTAGGAAGAATTTGATTTCTTTCTTAATTTCTTCCTTGACCTAGAGATGGTTCAGCTGAGTGATGTTTAGTTTCCATGAGTTGCTAGGCTTTCTTTGATTTTTGATGTTATTGAACTCTAACTTTAGGCCCTTGTGATCGGATATGTTAAAAGGGATTATTTCCATTTTTTTAATCTGTTCGTATTTGCTTTATGACCAATTATGTGGTCAATTTTGGAGAAAATCCCATGAGGAGCTGAGAAGTATGTATATTCTTTTGCATTTGGGTGGAAGCTTCTGTAGATATCTATTAAATCCATTTGTATCATAACCTTTTTTAGACTCCTTATTTCTCTGTTGAGTCTCTGTCTGGTTGACCTATCCAGGGTTGAAAGTGGGGTATTGAAGTCTCCCACTATTAGGGTGTAAGAATTGATGTGGGATTCGAGCTTTAGCAGTGTTTCTTTTACATAAGTAAGTCAACTTATATTAGGGGCATAAATATTCAGGACGGAAATCTCCTCTTGACCAATTTTTCCTGTGATGAATAAGTAATGACCACCTTGGTCCCTTTTACTTGCTTTTAGCTTAAAGTCTACTTTGTTAGATATTAGGATTGCAACCCCCACTTGTTTCTTAGGACCATTTAACTGGAAAATCTTTTCCCAACCCTTTATCCTAAGCCTGTATCTGTCCTTGTGGTTGAGGTGTGTTTCTTGTAGGCAACAGAAGGATGGCTTCTGTTGTTGTATCCATCTTGTTAATGTGTGATGTTTTATAGGAGAGTTGAGTCCATTGATATTAAGGGAAATCAGTGACCATTGATTGATATTTCCTGCCATTTTTGGTGGTAACTTGTTTGTATTTCCTTTCTCTGTAGTATTCTTCTGTGGAATTATTGATTGTTTGTGGTTTCTTGGGTGTATCTGGGGTCCTTAGGTTGGAGTTTTCCCTCTAATACTCTCTGTAGTGCTGGATTGGTAGATAGATATTCTTTCAGTATGACTTTGTCATAAAATATCTTGTTTACTCCATCCATGGTGATTGAAATTTTGCAGGGTATAATATTCTAGTTTGGCAGTCATGCTCTTTTAGCATCTGTATAACTTCTGACCAAGCCCTTCTAGGTTTCATCGTTTCCATTGAATAGTCAGGTGTTATTCTGATGAATCTGCCTTTATATGTAAGTTGGCCCTTTTCTTTTGCAGCTCTTAAAATTTTTCCTTTCTTCTGTATGTTTTGTGGCTTGATTATAATGTGGCACGCTGACTTTTTTGGGGGGTCATATCTATTTGGTGTTCTGTAAGCTTCTTGTATCTTTATAGGCATTTCCTTCTTCAGGTTAGGGAAGTTTTCTTCTATGATTTTATTGAAAACTTTATCTGTGCCTTTGAGCTGGTATTCTTCTCCTTCTATTCCTATTATTCTCAGATTAGGTCTTTTCATGATGTCCCAGATTTCCTGAACATTTTGAGTTATAGCTTTTTTAGTTTTAGTATTTTTTTGACTGATATATCTATTTGAGCTACTGAGTCTTCCACTTCAGAGATTCTATCTTCTACCTCTTGAACTCTGTTTGTTATGCTTGTATCTGTGGTTCCAGCTTTTTTCTTCAGATTTTCTATTTCCATCTTTACCTCATTTTATGCCTTTTTTGTTGCTTCTATTTCAGCTTTTAGTTCCTGGCATGTTTCTTTCATAGATTTGTTCATCTCTTCCAATTTTTTGTTTGTATTTTCTTCTATTTCTTTAATGCTATTTTTCATATCTTCTTTGAGGGCTTCGGTGATCATCAAAAAGGAATTTTTGGTGTTGCTTCCTTCTGTTTCCTCTTCATTGCTCAGTTCAGGACTTGTATTTGTAGGATCGTCACTTTCTTCTGGAGTTACCTTGTTGTTCTTTATATTGTTATGTAAATTTTCGCACTAGTGTCTAACCATGGCTTCAGTGGTTCACGATTAGGTGGCTCCTGGTCAGTTGTGGCACTCAGGCTTGTGTGCCTCCTCTCACCTCTGAGGAAAAGGTCTGCTCAATCTCTACTTCTGCTCTGGGCAGGGGACTGAATTTCAAGTTTTTAATCTTTCTCTGTTTGACCAATTGGGGGTGGGATGGTGGCCATTCAAATTTCCTGAGCAGCAGCTGGGGGGACTATGGCAGTCAGAGCTTATTTCCATCTGCTACAGAGTGCGTGGGTGCAAGCTCTGCAGGGAGGACCCGGTCCTGGAACCGGAACCAGAACCGGAACCGATGGGAGCTCAACTCTCCCTGGCAGGGATACATGTGCTTGAGCCTGCTGACCCCTCCTCACCTCTGGGTGGGGTCTGAGTCTGTCCTTCAGGGTCCCCAGTCCTTCTCCGATTGCTTTTTGGAGGTGGGTAGCCCTGCAAATTTCCTGAGCAGCAGCTGGGGGGACTGTAGCAGTCAGAGCTTACCTCTGTCTGCTACAGAGTGTGTGGGTGCACACTCTGCAGAGAGCAAGGTAATAATCTTAACAAAAGCTGAAACTACATATAACAAGAACAATTACCAAGTAAGAAACATATTCTAAATATCCAGATCATAGATAGTAGACAATTTTTAAGAGACTATACTAATAAGGATATACAAGGATAGAATGTGTGACTTCTTTGTTCATAATAATAATAAAATAAAATAAAATAATAAAGAGACTATACTAATAGTTTTCCTTTCCTGAAGAATCTAAATTTTATACCTAATCTGTCCATACCTAAGGGTCAGGAGGATTGTAACTGTATCTATCTAGTATTCAATCCCATTAAAAACTTAAGAAAATTAGTATTATATAAGTAAGCAGGAGGTGCAAGCAAGCAACTTCCAAAATAGGCAAGAAATGACAGAAACAGCTGACTTCCTGTTCAGTCATGCAAGATTTCTCTGTAACATTGAGTTACCAACTTTGGCTTTTAGGCCTACAATATCTGACAAACCCTTTTCAGAAGCAGGAAAATTTTGAATGCCTTTTTTTTTTTTTTTTAACCCTGTCTTGGCAAAGTTTAGTAACCACTTGTCTTTTAGACTTGTTTGTCCTGATTGGACATTGTGCTTACTGTCAGCAATTGAGGCAAGAGTAGTTTCTTGCCCTATAGGCCAGTTTTGCCAAAAGGAAAACCAATTTTATGTAGAATGTCTCTGGTGCCCAATGTCCTCTCAGGAGGAGATTGATGCTGCCAGGAACAAAATGTCTCACATCAAAAGATTTCTAGGTTATTAAATTTTAAAATAGTTTAAATGCCATATTCTATATGTCTTTTAAAGTTTTTGAAGATGGACCATGTATCTGAAATATATCTCTGTATAATGTTGGAAGCCTAATTAACATTACTATAAGTCTGACATACATAATTAACAAACCTGTGACTTTTATTAAGTTATGTAGCTTAAGGACTAAAGCTTCACATTATAAAAGTAAACAAGCTGTAGAGGTAATACCTCATGTAATATAGAAACATTATAACGTACATTATAAGGACAAAATCTTGCAATTATGACAATGTGCAAAATATCTTAACCAGAAGTAGAAATGTAAAATTTGACATGACAAAAATAACTTATTTTATGTCAACATACAAAAAAATACTCCAAACAGAAGTAGAAACATATATACGGTATGTCAAAAATAATTTTTCATTTATATTAATATACAAAAATATCTTGAACAGAATTATATATATAATATGACAATAATTTTGAATTTGCATCAATATACAAAATTATCTTAGATGGAAATAGAAGCATATATACAGTATAACAAAATAACTTTGAATTTGTATCATTATACAATAATCCATACCAATATAGATTATTTAAACCTTTTAATCCTATCATTCTTATCTCCCTTTTTTTAATCCAAACAAGATCCCTCACTTTTAACCTCTATTGTTCTATCCTCAACCCTACAACAACTTGTTACCAGTCCCCTACAGATGACAACCATCCATAACCCCAAGTAAACCCTTCTAAATCACTCATCCCACCTATAGGGAAAGTGGGCATTGTGTTCTTAGAATTACTTCCTGCTTTCAGGGTTGTGGGTGATGGTGTCTCTATGAAAACCTATAAGGACTAAAACAATAGTTAAATCTTAGAAGAACTAGCTTCAAAATCTGTAGCCAGTCTCTGAGTAAAGGAAAAAGCTTATCTGAAATTCTGCCTGTTGTGGTACAAGAGAGTGGACCATCTCAACTAGCCACTCTAGAATTGTCTTGAGCAGTTTACAGTCTAAAACTGATCTTTGAGTGGTATCTATCAGCTTAATGGTATTAATAGAATTATTGTTGTGGGGTCCCATCATTCTTCTGGGGACCTCAGAGATTGATGGTAGGAAAGTTTATTCTTCACTGTGGAAAACTTAAACATCATTAATATTAAACAAGAAAGTTTAATTTTAAGATAGTAATATAACTGCAAAATTTTTAGAGTCAAGTTAAATTTGGGGGAAAGAAGATTTATGAGAATAATAATCCCTAGGTTTTAGTTTATTTCTGTCCCATATCAGTTTGTCTTCTGCTATGAGGCAGAGACTCTGAATTCTTTTTAACAACATGCTTAGGTTTAGAGAAGGAGAGAGCCACACTCCAAAGCTAGCTTTAGTTTTTAATTGAGTTGAGACAATAAACATTTTGAGAGGTAAAAAGATTTGACCATAATTAGACAATAATTACAGATTTTTTTTCTTGATAAATTTTTTTAGACACTTCTCCCTCCTTCTTCAGATGTCTGTCCAAAGGTCCTTTCTGTTTGTAAGATGGACATTTTTATTCTCATGTAAAGCCAAAAACAGTGCCTTAGTTGGTGAAATTTTTTATTTCAACATGTTACATTGCCACTGAAGTTGATGAACAATTACTTCTCTCAATCAAGAGTTTTCTTCCGTTCTAATCAAATCTTTGGTAATTTTGATGATATCCATAGCTTTTCTTCTCCTGTGAAAGCAAAAGCAAAATCCCTTCTCCAATATTCTTTTTTTCATACTGAGGTCAACACAACTTTAAAATACACTGGCCTAATTTAACTCAGTAATTTTTTCTATTGCCCAGTGTCTCTCTGCAGCTGCTATTCCTTTCTCATTAGTATTTAGAAAATTTTAAGTTAGTAGGGCATTTTGCAATCTATCTTTTGGGGCTTTAGTTTTCTCTTTTTGTTTATTTAACATTTCTTTTAAAGTGCAATAGATCTTTATCTAACTGTTTGTTGTGTTAGATAGTGGTATACAAGTAATATGCTTTATATTGTAATATGCAAAAACTCATTTTGCTAGAAACACATGCTGGATCATTCATTGTCAGTCTTTATTTGTACAGGCTTTTGCATGATAGCCATGACTTCTAACAGATGTAAAATTATAGAATCAGCCTTTTCAGAACTCAAAGAAGTTGCTCATTGAAATCCTGAATATATTTATGGTATAGTGTACATATTTTAATTTTCCAAATTCTGTAAAATGAAACACATTTATTTGCCTAATGTCATGTCTTGGAGTATCTTTAGGGTTGCACCTTGCAGGTAATGGAGCATAATTATACAAGGAATAAATAGTACATTTTTAAAAATAATTTCTTTGGCTTGTGCCAAGTAACGGGAAAAATTCATCTCAAACCCTTGCTATCGACATATTTTTTTTTATAAAACCTTGTGGTCTTCAGCACATTTCCTACTAGCAGTTGTTCAACTTCATTATTACCTTGTGCTAGGCGGCCTCGAAGACCTGTGTAGAATCTGATATGTGTTATATATGTGGGATGATTCCTATTCTTGTTTTCTGTAATCATATAAATAACAAAGCTAATTCTGATTCTTCAAGAATCAATTTAGTGGTTCCAATAACTCTTTGAGACTCAGTAACTATATTAAGAGGTTCTGTAAAAACTCCATTAATGCTATGGGAATAGCATATAATTCTGACTTTTGGACAGAATCATAAAGGCTTTAAGCTACTTTACTTAAAATCCTGACTTGTAACCTGCCTTTCCTGATTTATTTGCATTAGTATGAAATGTAGTCTTCAGTTATTGATGTTTCCTCTACAATGTGAGGAAAGACCCAATCAGTTCTTTTTATGAATTAAAGTCTCTTGCTTTTGGAATATCTGTTCTTTATTTCTCTTTAAAAAAAATACTGCAAGCTCTTTGCCAAGGTCTATTTTCTACACATAAAGAGAAAATTTCATCATTAGTAAAAGGTACTACAATTTTTTTCTGAATTTACTCCTGCTAATTGATGAAATCCTTATTTCCCTTTTAGAATCACCTCAGAAACATTTTCCACATATGTTTCTAATATTTTTCTCTGTTTGCATGGTAGAATTATCCATTTTAAGATAATATCATCTCTCTAATTTAAAATCCTTGCAGGCGAATTGTAGAGGGTAATATAATCAGAATTCTGTTAAGCTCTGGATCCAAATGTTCTACATGTGCGTTCTGTAATTTCTTTTTATCAAACCCAGTTTCCTCTCAGCTTTCACTGATACTTATATGGGACTACTTAAGTCCTTGCTACTTTTTAAGATTTGACTCAGATCACTCACTTCTGGAGTTCTTACTTCAGTAGTATTACTTCCAATTCCTAAAACCTGAACATGAACCTTCTGAAGTGGCCAATTTGGATGCCATGATTCTGGTATAATTATAGTTACATATGGTCTTATATTCAGAAGACCTTCCATTACAATGTCATTTATTCATACCCTTAGCCTTGGTCTTTGATCATTTATTAAAGTTTGTTAAAGCATTAATTTTATAGTTTTTCCTAGAATGTTCATTTTATCTTTTAAAGCTACTGTATCATTCAGTGCAGTATGGTTTTTTGCCATAGGCACTAGGTCCTTTAATTGCTCTGGGGAGAAGTTTCCCCCATAGAGACAGGGAATGACTGAATCATGTTTGACATGGGAACCTGTGAGAGGTCCCCAAGGCATTTCTCAATTTCTCAGTGGTAAAGAGTTGCCATGCTTGTCCCTGGTTGATCCGCTTTCATTGGTCCAATGTCAGCCTTTGCATAATGCAGAAGGCTGGGACCTTTTGTTTCAGTTAGCCCTAGAATTAACATTGTTTCTTGTTGTAGAAAGTTTTTTGGCCGGTTTGGCGCTGGAGTTTGTAACCTGGCGTGCAGTGGCTTTTGTCTCTCAAAGAAATGAATTACGCGCTTATATTATTTTATATTGTTTGACCCATATTTTAAGTATATTATTAGCTAGCTTTTTATTTTAATTTAACCTATTTTTATTTATCTTTTCACCACGTGGCTCAACCCGTGGCTGAGCCAGTACTTCTACATGTCTGTCTTTTTCGGGGGTCTGATGGAGACTGACTAACTCCACCCTTCTCTACCTGCCTGTGTTTTGATCCTCTATCCACTTCTATGGTGCTGTGCATAGGCCAAAACAGTATTTTATTTACAACGTGCAAAGAACATTTTATCACATTTCTTCTTTTTTGTCTAATTAAAAAGGAAGGTTTCAATTTCCATATAGCAAAATTATAACGGAACAACTTTTAAGCAGAAATTATAGTCACAACATTTAATCTATTTGTATTTATAAAATTAAAGAGAATTTTTTATTATCTATTTTATTATTGTGATAAGTGTGAGTTTTAAGGTGCAATAAGATCTCTCCACATTTGCTTGTCTTGTGATATTGTGTGATGTATTGTGCTTTATGTCATAATATCCAAGAATCTGCTTCCCTCAGCCATCCCTACACCATCACCCCATTCATTTCCCAAAGAGTGCAAGGAGTCCCAAGGTGGGTCAGTTCAGTCTGGCATTTCCAGGTGAGGTAGGTCTGAGTCTCTCCTCCCAGTAGTACGGCTGAGGGAATGGGCTTCAAGGTGTCAATTCATGCACCAGGAGCATACTCTGATCCTACTGCAAGAGGCTCCACAAACTGCCCACACTATTTGACAGTCATCTGCCTTTGGAAGGTTTAATTCTTTTCCATGAAGGTTCCTCAGTGATTATTTCAGAGTCAGTGAGCTCCCAATAGCTTGGATCAGCTGTCTCTGTTGGTCTCCTCCTCATGATCCAAATCTTTTTGCTCATGCACTATCTCCTCTCTCTCTCCTTCTTTCCCCTCCCTCCCTCTCTCTCTCTCCTCTCCCTCCCTTCCTCCCTTTCTCTCTTCTCTCCCTCCCTCCCTCCCTCCCTCCCTTTCTCTCTCCTCTTCTTCCCTCCCTCCTCTCTCTCTCTGTCTCTGTCTCTGTCTCTGTCTCTTTCTCCAACTGGACCTAGAACTAGACCTTGTGCTTAGCTATGGATCTCTGCTTCTGCCTCTATTCATTGTTAAACAAGGTTCTACAATGACAGTTAGTGGTCATTTATTTGATTATAGGGAAAGTCCCACTTAGACACCCTCTCTACTATTGCTTGGAGGCCTTGCCAGGAACATCTTGTGGGTTCTTGGAGTTTTCCTTAGCACCAGGTTTCTTTCTATCAAGTGGCTACCTTCTATCAAGATATCTATTTCTTTGTTCTCCCTCTCTGTTGCTCCTCTCACTCAACCATCACCTTCTCTCATGATTTGTTCCCACCTTCCCTTGCTCACTCCCCACTATAATCCCAGTTTACTCAGGAGATCTTCTCCATTTCCCCTTTTCCCAGGGGAATCCCTGAATGTCTCTTAGATTCCCCCTGCTCCCTATCTGCTTGAGGTTTGTGGTTTCCAATCTGGTTATTCTTGGCTTTATCTCTAAAATCCACTTATAAGTGAGTACATACCATGTCTAGATTTCTGGGCTTGTGTTACCTCAATCAGAATGATACTCTTTAAAAGCATCCATTTGCCGGCAAATTTTAGGATGTCTGTTTTTTGTTTTGTTTTACTGCTGAGTAGTAAATGTATCACAATATGTTAATCCTTTCTTCAGGTAAGGGGCATCTAGGTTGTTTCCAGGTTCTGGCTATTACAAATAATGATGCTATAAACATAGTTGAGCCAATACTCTTGGGGTAAGAATGCACAGCCTTTGGGTATATGCCAATCACCATTGCTGGATCATTGGGGAGATTGATTACCAGTGTTCTGAGAAATCACTATCCTGATTTCCAAAGTGGCTGTATGAGTTTACACTTCCACCAGCAACCATCAATGGAGGGGTGTTCCTCTTGCTTCATATCTTCTCCAGCATAGGTTGACCTATGTGTTTTTCACCTTAGTCATTATCACTGATGGCTATGAATGTTGAGCAGTTATTTAATTATCTTTCAGCCATTTCTGTTGAGAATTACCTTTTTAGCTCTGAACCCCATTTTTAAATGGTATTATTTGGGGTTTTGGCCTCTGGTTTCTTGAGTTCTCTATATATTTTAGAGATCAGTTTTCTGTCAGATGTAGGGTTGATGAAGATCTTTTTTCATTCTGTAGGTTGTTGTTTTGTCTCATTGACTGTGTCCTTTGTCTTACAGAAACTTTTCAATTTCAGGAGGTCCCATTTATTAATTGTTATTCTTAGTGTCTGTGCTACTGGTGTTATATTTAGGAAGTAGTCACCTAAGATAACACATTAAAGGGTATTTCCTATTTTTTTTCTATCAGGTATAGTGGAACTAGGTTTATGTTGAAGTTTTTAACACATTTGGATTTGAGTTTCATGCAGGATGATAGATATGAATCTACAGGCATTATTCCTTTTTTTTTAAAAAAAAGCTTTATTTATTTGCCTTGGTGTTTGCCTAGGTCTGGAACTACAGACAGTTGTGAGCTGCCATGTGGGTGCTGGGAATTGAATCCCGGTCCACTAGAACAGTGAATGCTTTTAACCGCTGAGCCATCTCTCCAGCTCCTATATGCATTCTTCTATATGCTACTACCCAGTTATGCCAGCACCATTTGTTGAATATACTATCTTTTTTCCATTGTATATTTTTTGGCCTCTTTGTCAAAAAATGGATGCTCAAAGGTGTGTGAACTAAGGACGGGGTCTTTAAATGAATTCCATTCATCCACAATTCTGTTTTACCGGGCTGTTTTTATTACTATAGTTCTGTACTATAGCTTGAAGTCAGGGATGGTTGTAAGGGTTTTTATCACATAGCAGCTACATAGTAAATGTGCTAGTCCTATAACTGGACATATAAGAACTCCTGGCATGTAGCAGCCACATGGCAAACCCAACATCACATCAACAGAATACACCCAGTACTGAGGACATGCTCCTAAGTGTGGCTAAGTAAATCTGTGCCCACCCATTCTCTTATAAGGAGACAGTCTTTCTCTTTTTTTCTTTTACTTCTCTTCTCTTGTATTCACCTTTCAACTTTCCTGAATAAACTCTAGTATTTCACTGGTAATGTGTGTCTGTTATCACATGTAAAGCCAACAATAGTGATGTTTCCTGAAGATCTATTATTCAACATGATTGTTTTGGTAATCCTGGATTTCTTGTTATTCTATATGAAGTTGAGTATTGTTCTTTCTAGGTCTATAAAAAATTGTGTGAGGATTTGATGAGGACTGCATTGAATCTTTAAATTGCTTTTGGTAAGATTGTCATATTTACTATGTTGATCCTATCTATCCAGGAGCATGAAAGATATTTCCATTTTCTGATATCTTCTTCAATTTCTTTCTTTAATGATTTATAATTCTTGTCAAACAGGTCTATAACTTCTTTAGTTAGAGTTACCCCCAGATATTTAATGCTATTTGCAGCTATTCTAAAGGGTGATGTTTCCCTTATTTTTTTCAGCCTTTTTATCTTTAGTGTATAAGAGGGCTATTGATTTTTTTTTAGTTAATCTTGTACCCTGCTGCATTGCTGAAGGTGTTTATCATCTGTAGGAGTTCCCTGGTAGAATTTTTGGGGTCACTTATGTAAATGACCATATATTTACAAATAGAGATAGTTTGACTTCTTTCTTTCCAATTTGTATTCCCTTAATCTCCTTTTGCTCTCTTATTGATTTAGCTAAAACTTCAAGAACTATATTAGATAGATTAGAAGAGGACAGCCTTGTCTTGTTCCTGATTTTAGAGGAACAAGAAGTTTCTCTCCATTTAGTTTGATGTTGGCTATCAGCTTGCTGTATATCTCCTTTATTATATATAGGCATTTTCCCTGCACTTCTGATCTCTCCAGGACTTTTATCATGAAGGAATGTTGAATTTTGTCAAAGGCTTTTTCAGCATCTAATGAAATAATCGTGTGGTTCTTTTCTTTCAGTTTGTTTATATGATAGATGACATTCACAGTTTTTTGCATGTTGAACCATCCCTGCATCTCTAGGATAAAGCCTACTTGATTGTGGTGGATGATTTTTTTTGATATGTTGTTGGATTCAGTTTGCCAGAATTTTACTGAGTATTTTTGCATTAATGTTCATGAGGGAGATTGGTCTGCAATTCTTTCTCTGTTGTATCTTTGAGTGGCTTGTGTATTAGGGTAATTGTGGCCTCATAAAAAAAAGTTTGGCAATGTTCCTTCAGTTTCTATCATATGGAACAGTGTGAGGAGTATTGGTATTAGTTCTTTGAATGTCTGGTAGAATTCTGCAGTAAAACCATCTGGTCTTGGGCTTTTTTATTTGGGAGACTTTTAATAACAGCTTCAATTTCCTTTGGGGTTATAGGTCTGTTTAGGTCTTTAATCTGATCTTAATTTAATTTTGGTAAATGGTACTTGTCTAGAAAGCTGTCCATTTCTTTTAGGCTTTCCATTTTAGTAGAGTGTAGATTTTCAAAATACAACCTGATAATTCTCTGGATTTCCTGGGTGTCTGTTGTTATGTCCCCCTTTTCATTTCTGAATCTGTTAATTTGGACTCTCTCTGCCTTTTGGTTAGTTTGGATAAGAGTTTATCTATCTTTTTAACTTTCTCAAAGAACCAACTTTTTGATTCATTGATTCTTTGTTTTGTTCTCTTTTGTTTCAATTTTATTGGTTTCAGCCCTAAGTTTGATTATTTTCCTCTTTCTTCCTTCTATTTTTTCTAGGTGAGTTTCTTTTCTTTGTTCCAAAGCTTTCAATTTTGCTCTTAAGTCTTTTGTATGAGATTTCTGTAGGTTTTTCATTTGGGATGTAGTGCTATAAATTTTCCTCTTAGAACTGCTTTCATTGTGTCCCATAAGTTTGGGTATGTTGTGGATTCATTTTTATTAAATTTTACGAAATCTTTGATTTCTTTCTTTACTTTTTTCTTGACCCAAAAGTGGTTTAAATTGAAAGATGTTCCATTTCCATGAGTTTGTTTGCTTTCTGTGTTTTTTGTTGTTGTTAAACTCTAATTTTAGATTGTTATAGTCTAATAGGATACAAGGAGTTATTCCCATTCTTTTATATCTATTAGCATTTGCCTTATGACACATTATGTGGTCAATTTTATAGAAAGTTCCATGGGGTGCTGGGAAAGAGGTATATTTCTTTTGAGTTTGGGTGGAAAGTTCTATATATATCTAATAAGTCCACTTTGGTCATAAAATCTGTTAGATCCCTTATTTCTTTGTTGAGTTTCTGTCTGGCAGACTTATCCATTGGTGAGAGTGGGGTGTTGAACTAGGGTTGATATGAGATTTAAGCTTTAGTAATATTCCTTTTACATATGTAGGTGCCTTTTTATTGGGGGAATTAACATTTAGAATTGAGACTTAATCTTCATGGATTTTTCCTGAGATGAATAAGTAATGACCATCTTGGATTATTTTGATTAATTTTAGTTTGAAGTCCATTTTGTTAAATATTAGGATGGCTATACCAGCTTGGTTTTTGAGGTCCAACCCTTTACTCTGAGCCAGTGTCTATCTTTGAAGTTGAGCTGTGTCTCTTGTATGGAGCAGAATAATACATTCTGTTTTTGTATCTATCATGCAAGAGTATATCTTTTTATATGTGGATTGAGTCCATTGATATTAAGGGATAATAATGAGCAGTGATTGTTATTTCCTGTTCTTTTCGGTGGAATGTGTATATGTATGTGTGTGTGTGTTTCCTTCCTTCCTTTTTTTGGGGGGGAGATTATCTATTGCTTGTGGTTTCATGGGTGTATCTAATTCCTTATATTGGAATTTTCCCTCTAGTGCTTTCTATAGGGCTAGATCTGTGTATAGCTATTGTTTAAATCTTCTTTTGTCATGAAATATCTTGTTTACTCCATCTATGGTGATTGATAGTTTTGCTGGGCATAGTAGTCTGTGTTAACAATCATGGTCTTTTAGTGTCTATATAACATCTGACCAGCACCTTCCGGCTTTCATTGTTTCCACTGAGTAATCTCATGTTATTGTGATGGGTCTGCCTTTAGGTAATTTGGCCTTTTTCCTTTGCAGGTTTTAGTATTTTTTTATTATTCTGTTGTTTTAGTGGCTTGATTTTTATATGGCAAGCAGACTTTGGGGAGGTCTAATCTATTTGATGTTCTATAAGCTTTTTGTATTTTTATAGGCATTTCCTTCTTTAGGTTGCTAAAGTTTTCTTCTATAACTTTGTTGAATATATTTTCCATGCCTTTGAGCTGGTATTCTCCATCTTTAATTCCAATTATTCTTAGGTTTGTTCTTTTTATGGTGTCCCATATTTCCTGAACATTTTGTGTTATGACTTTTTTGGTTTTAGTGTTTTCTTTGACTGATGTATCTATCAGTCAAAAGATCTACTGAATTTTCTACTCCAGAGATTATTTTTTCCATTTCTTGCATTCTGTTGGTTATGTTTGCATCTTTACTTTTGCTTCATTTCTTTAGATTTTCTGTTTTCAGCATTGCCTCATTTGTGTCTTCTTTATTGCTTCTCTTTTAGTTTTTAAATCTTGAAATGTTTTCTTCACCTACTTGATTGCTTTTTCTTGGTTTTCTTGCATTTACATATTTTCTTTTAGGAATTTATAAATCTCTTTCAATTTTTTGTTTGTCTTTTCTTCTATTTCTTTAAGAGAATTTTTTCTATTCTCTTTTAAGGCTTCTACTATCTTCATAAAGTTGTTTTAAGGTTGTTTCCTTCTGCTTCTGCATTGCTATGCTCAGGTTTTGTTTGTTTGTTGATTCTGGTGGTGCCATGTTGTTCTTTATGTTGTAATATGTATTCTTGCACTGGTGACTACCCATTGCTTTCCTGGATCCCTGCAGGATTTGTTTGTATCTCAGGAAGCTGACTTGTGTACAATCTGTTTTGGGTGTGTCTATGTCTCAGGAAGTCTCTTTTGATCTAATCTGAGTTTTTGGTCCATTTGAAGATAATGTATTCTGTGTCACAGTGACTCCTCTTAATATTGTAGATGCTGACACATTGTGGGTTTCAGTTGACAGCTTTTGATCAAGTAGGTGCTGAGAAACTGGGGGTCTCAGGCAGCTGTTATTGATCCAGTAGGAACTGAGGAACTCTCTTTGTTTCTAGGTCTTTTGCTCTCTTAGACATGTGCAAATGATCTGTCGGTTTCTGGATACTGGTAGGGTTGCTGGGTGATGGTGTGGGCTGGGGGATGGGGTGGGGTTTTGTAGCTGGGGGTTCCAGCAAACTGAGTTTTACTGGGGCTTCTGGTCTACAGGGGTTTTCCCTGCTGACCTGGATTTAGGGTAGAGATGAATGGTGATGGGTTTCTATAGGATGTGTCTTGAGCCCAGGGTCCTGCAGACCACAATCTCTGCTTGGCTGTGAGTGGTGTCACTCACTTCTTCAATTTATTTGCTTTTTTTTCCAACTCAGCTCTTTAGTTTGTAAAAAAAAAAATCACAGCACACATAATTTACAGATCTCCTGTGGCAGTAGAATATATTTAATATACAGCCAAACCATACTTCATGTTACATCTACCAAAATGTGTACTGTGACTATTACTGAGGGACTGCCACAACGAGTGATTTAAAAGTTCATGTGTTGGTCAGTCAGCCTCACAGATAATAAAGCACCACTTTTCATCATTTCAGTGTATTTAACCTTGGGGAAGTTTTGTTTTTGTCTTTTCAATTTATATGACTGTAAAACGTATTACTATGCTAATACATTTCCAAATGCTAACCACATTTTCCCCATGAACATGAATGTTCAACCATGTTTATTGCTATGCTATTCATAATGCCATAAACAGTTAAAGATGCTACATTACAGAAAATATGCCTCATAAGATATTATGTACATATGCATAAAACATAAAGCTGGAGAAAATAATAAAACTATCATTAATTTTTGTATCATCTTAAATTTAAAACTAAGTTTTTGCATGTTAAAAGTATTCAAATAAAAATAGCAGAATTTACCAAGTAGCTAAAACATATCTTTAATTTTTGAAATAAAATTGAGTTTAGTAATTAAGAATAATGTTTTTTAAGCATCAAGCTGAACCCAACCGAACAGATCCATTTTAGTTTTCCTGGTCCAACTATCTTGCTGAATCTGCAGGTCTGAATTCAGTGATATTTGAATGTGTACATACATGTATGCAGGCACATAGGACTTTTTGTCTAGCTGCATGTTAAATGCAGGTAAAGCAACTTAGAATACTTATTTCAAAGAGCTTAAATATTTTTAGCTTTTAATTAAATATATTTAATTAAAAATAAATATATTTAATTAAATTTTAATTTAATTAATTGTAATCTCTAAAGGAGAGATATGAGGTTTGATGCAAGTGTAAGCCCAGTCAGGACTACACAGACATACCCTTGTTAGAAAGGTGGGAGAAAAATGAAAAGAAGAAAGTATTATGAATAAAAATAAATTCAAATACACAATAAACAAATACAACTATATGCTATAAACATACAGTGGGAAGGATTATACTTGCATGTTGGTAAGGAAAATATTGAGCTCATTCTAAACAAAAGAGTTCATCTGCTCTTAAGTGCCAAGTGTTCAAAGCATGCAAATGCTAAGAGATCACAAGAAATAGAGTAGCCTTTAGTTTAAAGAGAAAAATCTAACTCTCTTTCTGAACTGTGGCTTTATTCTGATTAACAATGTGTAGAAAGAAAACAATTTGATTAGAAAAAAGAATTTATTGTAAGACTGAAGTATTTAACTTAAGAGCCATTGATTGCCTTACCTCAGGGAGGTCCCCTAATTAATTGTTGTAGATGTGATTTGCTGTTTGACCAGCAGGAGGAGCAGGTGCACCATGGCAGCTAAGGTGCCACAGCAAGTTCTGCTTCTGAACAGCTTGGGATCAGAAACACCCTGGACTGACCCTTCAGACCCCACTCCAACTATAGAAACACCTGACTCACTCTTGAGGGAGGGGGAACAAAACTGGATTTGCCAGGAGTGGAGACTGATCTAAGCATTATTGGGTCAGTGGGACCATAGGACTGTCTGCTCCCTGCCCAGGGAGGGGATGGGGAGTTGTGGAGAAGAAAAAGTGGCCTGATGTGGCGGGAGGGGGAAGGGACCTTGAATAAGGATATACAGGCATGGAAAAAAATTCAGAGGGAAAGCTGAACACAAAGTAAATAGCAATCTTATTTGCATTATCACCCTTGATAAGTCATGCTTATGATTTTTATCTTTATAGTTATTGTTAACTTATCAGCATTTTAAATTCATTTTACTGTTTTTCTTGATAAATATAAAATAAATAAAGAAGAAGGAAAAAAACAAAAACAATCAAAAAAAAAGAAAGAGCACTGTCTGTGAGCACTGGTTGAAAGTACATGTGCACGTGCTCACATGTGCAATAGTGGGAGCTTAGGGATAGGGATTGCCTGCTGCTGGCCAATAGGCAAGGTTCAAATGTTAGCAGGGTCTCAGGGATGTTTGAGGGAGGGTGTCAGGGCTGCAGAATGCTTGTGTCTGGTGAAGCTGGGATTTCAAAAGATGGAGTTTGGGTGTGCAGCTAGCTGCCTACAAGCACTGGGACTGAAATAGGCAATAGGCCACTAGGGATGGATGCTAGCCTGTTTCAGGCAGTCTTAGGTTAGCCCCAAATGTTGGGTGGCAGATAATTCATGGCACTGAGGCAATGAGCCAGGTAATATTTGTTAAGGAATGGGATCTATAAAGTACAATCATGACAGAGAACAAGGTAGAAGCTGCTACTGATCTAGCTGTCTTTGACCTACCTTTCTACACAAGGGCAATGGGAATCATTGTAAGCCATGCTTCTCTGCAGCTTTCTCCTACTTGACCACCCAAGAGAGCACAGATTCCCTGCCTCAAGATTTTAAAAGTGTCATGTGTCACCATGCCAATAAGGTCAAAATGCTTCATCCAATTTGTCATTAGGCCAAAAGACAGAATTTTTGCAACATTCAGGATTTCAATAGGCAGAAACTTTGAGTTCTGAAAAGGCTGATTCTGAAATTGCACATTTATTAGAAGTTATAATCTTCATGAGTATACCTATATGAATTAAGACTGACAAGCACCAGCATATGTCTCTAGTAAAATGAAACAATTTTTTGGCATATGACAACATGAAATATATTACATATATATCACACAATCCTACAGAATAAGTAGTTTTAGACAAATCTAATCATGCTTTAAAAGATATGCTTAATAAACATAAAGGGGTAATAAAGACCCCTGGAGATAGATTACACAGTGCTTTATTAACTTAATTTTTAAAATGCTAATTAGAAATGAGCAATGGCTGTAAAGAGACATTGAATAGTAGAAAAAAACTGAATTAAATCAGCCTGTATATTTTAGATATGTGTTGATCTCAGAATGGAAACCTGGATATATATTACATTGGGAAAGAGGTTTGCTCTTAGTTCCATAGGAGAAAAAAAGTTGATTGGCCAAAAGGCAGATAGGAAGTGTGGGCAGGGCTACCAGGCTAAGAAAACTCTGAGTACAGGAAGAACAGAGATAGATGCCAGAGTTGCCTGAGCTGCCAGGAGACACAGAGGAAATGCTGCTCTGAGAAAAGGTACCAAGCTATATGGCTGGACAAGATGGATTGAGTTCAAATGGAGTAAGCAAATTATATGCCTGGGCCCTAGGTCAATCAGCATAAAAATAATAAAAGTGTCTGTGTGTTTCTATGGGACTGTGTGTTTTTCTGTGGGACTGTGGGTCCAAACCTTAAGGCGAGGCTGGCTAGTCTGGGCCTGAATCTTTTACAACACTTTGTGGTAGTTTGGATGTAACTGGCCCCCATAATCTTTTAGGGGGTAGCACTGTTAGGAGGTATGGTTTTGTTAGTGTGGCTATGGCCTTGTTGGAGTAAATGTGTCAATGTGGGGGTGAACTTGGAGCTCAGGATACCATTCAGTGTGTTAGTTGACTTCCTGCTGCCTCTGATCAAAATGCAAAACATAAAACCAGATATGCAGAACTTGATAGGAAAGAAAGTGATAAATACCCTCCAACACATTGGCACAGGTGACCACTTCCTAAATATAACACCAGTGGCACTGACACTAAGAACAACCATCGATAAGTGAGACCTCCTGAAACTGAGAAGCTTCTGTAAGGTCAAGGATACAGTCAATAAGACAAAACAACAACCTACAGAATGGGAAAAGATTTTCACAAACCCTACAAGTGACAGAGGACTGATCTCTAAAATATATAGAGAACTCAAGTAACGAGAGCTGAAAACCCTCAATAACCCAATTAAAATTGGGGTTCAGAACTAAAAAGGGAATTCTCAGCAGAAGAACTGCAAATGGCTGAAAGGCACTTGAAAAAGTGCTCAACATCTTTAGACATCAGAGAAATGCAAATCAAAACAACTTTGAGTTACCATCTTATACCTGTCAAATTGGCTAAGATTAAAAACACAGATGATTGCCTATGCTTGGGAGAATGCAGAACAAGAAGAATACTCCTGCATTATTGGTGGGAGTGTTCAGCCACTCTGGAATGCAGTATGGTGGTTTCTCAGAAAACTGGGAATTAATCTCCCTAAGGATTCAATACTACTACTGGGCATATACCATAAAGATGCACATTCACACCCCAAAAGTATTAGCTCAGCTATGTTCATAGTAGCATTATTCATAATAGCAAGAACCTGGAAACAACCTAGATGCTCCACAACTGAAGAGTGGATCAACAAACTGTGGAGTATCTACACATATCTACATGTATCTTTGAGCATATTACTAACTAGCTCTTACACTTAAATTAACCCATAATTCTATTTATCTTTAGCCTCATGGCTTGGTACCTTTTCTCAGTCCAGCATTCTCATCTTGTTTCCTCTGCATCTGGCTGTATACTGCATCTCTACCTTTTCTTTTCCCAGAATTCTCCTAGCCCGGTTGCCCTGTCTATATTTCCTGCCTGGCTACTGGCCAATCAGTGTTTTATTAAACCAATATGAGTGACAAAGTGACAAATCTTTAGAGTATACAAGAGCATTCTCCTACAGCAGACATCTGAACACTATCTGTCACCTGCTTTATTTACCTCACCTGCCCATGACAGGTTTCCAGGGCAAGTGCCTTGGGTGTTGGTGGATCAGACAAAGGAATGAAGTAAGGAAGTAAGGCTGTAGGAGAAGATCTGCTTAGTCCCTTTGGAATGAGGTAGAGAGGAAAGAGAGGCCCCAGCAGAAGGTCTTCTACAAAACATGGAATAAGCTTGGCAAATTGAAATTTAAGGAAGAGAAAGAGAGCAAATACTGTTTCCCTAACAAGTATGGCCAGTGGGTTTCCAGGAATACCTGTGATAGGTAATCTTAATTGTCAATTGGACTGAATTTAGGACTACCATAAAAAAATAAAAAATAAACAAACACTTGATAAGCCTACAAGAGTATTTTTAGAATGGTTTAACTAAGGAGAGAATATGAACTCTGAAGATAGGTAGCAACATCCCATGTGTTGATCCTAAGCTGAATAAAAATGATAAAATTGTATGTTCTTATGATGTTTTGCATAATGTTTGGAGTATAGCTGCTTTATAAAAATGTTTCAATCCTCCCATTGACATCTACACTGCCTCACAGAGTTATTATGTAACTTCCACTCCAGAAATTTGAAGAATACAATATATTGCTATACACTACAGTAAATATGCAGTGCAGTAGATTTATGAACTTGTACCCTCTCTACTTGAAGCTTTGTATCTTTTGTCTAGCATCTCTGAAATACTTCCTCTAACCACTCCAGCTTATAACTAACATTAAATTTTTATCATCTACAAGATGAATCCCCACAAATGAGAAAGATGATACAGTACTTATCTTTGAAGATTATTTATTCCACTTTATGTCACAGCCTCTGGATAAATCTCTATTTTAATAAATGGGTTTCTTTTTGCTTTATACAGGAGTAGAATTCTGTTGTATATATACAGTATGTTTCACTTACCCATTCATTTGAAGAACATATTTTTTATCCTGACAATTATAAGCAACATTGCATATATGTGTGTAAATATATTTATATATGTATGTATATATATATAATGTGTGAAAAATGATTTTACTTCTTTTCACGTAATATACTTCCTTTGAATTCATATAGCCAGTAATAGGATAGATAGATAGATGATAGATAGATAGATAGATAGATAGATAGATAGATAGAATAAAAATTTTAGTCTTAATTTTTAAGGAACTCTCATACTGTTTACCAGAATTGTTATAATGATTTACAGTCCTACAAATCATCAGTATAACCAAAGTAACAGATGTATCTATCACCTCTCAAAGTTTCCCAGTGTTGTGTTTGTGTGTATCAAGAAGATTTGTTGTGTTTGTGTGTATCAAGAAGATTTAATATGCACTCTGTCCTTAAAATAAATCATGATGTCTACAGTACTGTGTAGTTAACTATTAGCACTATTAGGTGCATACACATCTAGACTGTTTCTTCAAAATAAAAATATTGCACACACTATAAAACACCTCTTTATTTTATTCCTTATCCTAGACAATCACCTATATGACGTATTGCAAATTTCAATGCACATTGAAAGTTATTATTAGAGATTCCTTTCTGTAGAATTGGATGGCATTTTTTAAGATTAGCCTATTTCTTTAGTATATTTTGTTCATATTTTGAGAAATAGCATGAATCTCATTTTTAATGACTGATCATATTTTCAAGCTAAAAACTGAAATACTTCATTGTATTTGCTGATATATATTTTGTATATTTGTATATATCCAAAATAATGATCACTGTACTCACAACTCATATTTTAGCCAGATGTCTCTTATCTGATATGTCTATAGATGCCTTTGAGTAAAGGTCTAGTGGGGCATAGTGGAAATTGTTCTGAAATCTGAGTGAGCTACCAATTAACTTTAAAACACAATGCTTAGTTACATTATTTTAATACATTGCTATAATAACTACTCAAATGCACTAATAAAAACCAGTAAGAGATTTTTCTTTACTGTGTTGATTTTTTACTCATATTAAATTTGTTCATCACTTTATTAACCAGAAAACTGTTTTAATGGGATGAGTGATAATACAACTGGAAAGTCAAAGAAAATTGAAATTTTGATTTATGAGTTTTAAACTAAGCCAGATCAGTTTTAAATTTTAATAAATTAGATAATTTTAATATTCATAAATTGTTTACTTTGTTGAAAAATGAAAGCATTCACCATATAAAAAATTAGTAACATAAAAATGTTCAGACACAATGTAACTCTGCCTTGTGAGAAACTTATTTGTATTCATAATTTAGTATAACTTAATAGACTTTTTCATGTAGTTAGAAAGTAATGTATATACAAGGTAATATACACTGAAAATATCTTTTTCTCATCTTTTACTACCTCTACCCATTTTTTTGAAAGAACACCATCACTAGTTTTGGATGCAGTGAAAGCAAGAAAGAGAGTCACAGGGAGGAATTTAGATCTTCCAAATGCAGCTACAGAAGAATTTTCAGTGGAGCAACTGAACTATGAGTTTACAATGAAATATTTCTATGGAGGAGGAAATCATCATAACTCTCATTTTTTTAAATAGTATTATATTGTGTACCAGAATATCACTTTGGTAAGTTACTAAATATGATTGTTCATCTTTTGTGGGATGGATTCATCTAATAAAATATATCAAGTTCATAATTTTATTATGTGTGCCTATGTGTGTGTTTATAAATGTATACAAAGTTATAGGTGCATCTAAAAGTATAAATAAACTTATAATATGCATCTATACTTTCATGGAAGTACAAAAAGAACTTATAGATGATTGAGTAACAAATATTATAAATAAGGCTGTGTGTTCACAGACAAAAAAACCAAAGCATAAAAGTAAACCATGGAAAAGCATGTCACATTATATGAATGAATCATAATTTTAACTGTTTCAATATAAATATGAAGTGAAATTCTTCAGTGTTATTTGTTTCTTGAATTATTATTTGTGCTTGAATTAGAACTTGAAACATGGTCATTAGTACATATTTTGAACTTGATAGGCTTGCCTAAGGAGAGAAGACTCTGGACACACCTGTGAGAGAGTGCCTTGATTTAGGAAACTGAGGTGGGAAGATCCACCCTAAAGTAAGTTGCACCATTTCCTGGGTCCTGGACCAGATAAATAATAAGAAAAAAAAATGACAAAGTGAGATGAGTGCAAAGTTTCATCTCTTCCTGCTTCAGACTGTAGATACAATGTTTCCAGTTGATCCAAACTTCTACCACCATTATTTCCTGAGCAAGATACACTAGGCCTGGAACTGTGGCCAAAGCAAACCTTTCTGTGATGAATAAGTTATTAACTTTATTATAGTTATATATAGTTATTAATCTATAATTAAGTAAATTTACTCTATTTTCCAGTTCATCTATTTTGCTTTTGCTGTTGTCATTCTTTTATGACAACAAAACCCAGCCTCTGGCCTTCCAACCTAATCTGAAGACATTTACTTCTCTGAATCCTCAGGGCTTCAGTGTCAGACTGAGACTACTGAGATATCAAATTTCACAACCTCCTGGACTGAGCATATACCAGTCTCAGCCTTTCTAATGTGAAGACTACTCAGACCATACTATGTAAGTCAATCTAATAACCCTTTTCAATTTATATTCCTTTAAATACCATGACTATGGGCTGGAGACATGGCTCAGAGGTTAAGAGCACTGACTGTTCTTCCAGAGGTCCTGAGTTCATTTCCCACCAACCACATGGTAGTTCCCAACCATCTATGATGGCATCTGGTACCTGTAAGGATTCCTGGCATTTCACATAGCTGAGCCTACTCAGCTCAGATGGGATGCACCTTGCACTGAGGCACTCCCTTGGGTGTGGCTATGTAAACCCTGTGGCACTGCGTATGGAAGCACCTCCCTGGACCATGGCTGGACCTGGAAGCACCTCCCTGGACCTGGAAGCACCTCCCTGGACCATGGCTGGACCCAGAAGCACCTCCCTGGACCCATGACGCATACCCATGCACGCCCCTTCCCTTAAAAGCAACTGTGAGCATGTGCTCCGGTCCTTTTTTTCTCTGTCCCTGACTTCTTTCTCACTCCTCTGTTTCTTTACCTGCCTGGGACTCTTTTCTTAAATAAACTCTAGTGTGTGGCCTTGTTAGTGTGTACTTGCTCTCACATGTGGAACTAACAGTACCCTTTTCTGTATACTGTATACATAATAAATAAATAAATTTTAAAAATACCATGACTAACATATCTCTGTCCTTAAGTTGCTCTTTTCAGGATGCAATAGTATAGCAACAGGAAATAACTATTATAGCAATTCTCTAGTATACCTTAATAACAAACTAAATAACATGACTGACTGACTGAATGAATAAGGGTGCGTAAACATATGCATAGTCATATGTTTATACATATAATTTATTCATTTATTATAGTGATACATATTTTTACACACACATCTATGTACATCTGTGTATCTATTATCAATGAGGCTCTAATTTTTATACATTCTGGAATAGGTGGCCTTAATTAGTAAGTAAGCAGCTTTAAGGTTTCTTTAATTTTCTTCCTTTTTAATGGAAATGACTCATGTACAGTAGACTGGAGGGTTTTACACAGTTACCTACTTCTTTTTCTCTGTGGAGAACTTAAGTTTTCCAAGCGTTTACCTCACCATTGTTATTAAGTGACTTGTCCCCAAAGGCCTCCTCTGAGAATAATTGTTAAAAGTCATAAAGCAAAATTGAGACAGAGGCACCAGGGCTACTTAATAAGGCAACTGCCCCTGGAGACGACATTGGGAATGATTAATGTGCAACCTGTTGAATCACCTTCTTCTTCAGGAAGAGTTTTGAACCTTAGCAATTATGCACTTGCTAACCTTATTAAAACATTTATAACATGATCATCTGAGACCTCCCTAATGAGTCCCCGTGGGACTCCTAGGAGAACAAAGTTTCTTGACAAGAACAAGAGACCATTTCTAGTTACAGGAAAAGTGAAAACTGAAGGCTCTAATCAGCTGTCATATGCTTTGTGTACAGTGGGTACATTATTCCCAGTACAAATGTCTGAGAACTCAGAATCTCAGTACAGATTAGCCATATTTTTAGAAAGTTTTAGAAAGACTATTCTTGTGATTAAAGAATTCAAATTCCAAATTGCTTAATTCTTTGTTTTGTGTTTAAATCAGTTAAAATGATATAATAAAATATACCAAATAGACTTATTCAGAATTTTTAATATTTAATACTTTATTACACAATAATTAGCTAAGTAATTGTGATACATGTTTTTAATTCCAGAACTTGGGAGGCAGAGGCAGATGAATCTCTGAGTTCAAGGCCAGCCTGATCTACAGTGTGAGTTACAGGACAACCAGAATTATACAGAGAAACATTGTCTCAAAATAACAAAAGAAAAAACAAAACAACAGAAAACAATAATCTGTTTATAATTTTTAATTTAAAGTAGTATAAATACCAAGACTAAAGATTTTTAATGAGATGTGTTTATATGAACAATGCCCCCCTATTTGTTGGGTGTATGACTAAAGGAAACAATTTTAACATGGGCAAAATTCTGGAACTCAGTTGTTTACCAGCAATGATGACAATTTCAGGACCTCACTGCTGTGAACAATAAATGGGCTGATGTATGAATTAACCATATTAAGTAGAATCATAAATAATAAGCCTTCTAGAAGCAACTGTCATAAGTCAGCTAAAATAGTAACCATGTGTTGTCTTCCAAAATTATTTTTAAATTATTTTGGGCTTTATTTTTCTTTTAAATTAGTTCATTTTACAAAAAATAAAGGCATTACAAAAATTACTCTACTGTTTAGTCAATATTTTATTCAAATTAAAACCTATGTCTTCTAAATGTAAATCTAACCAGGGTAGTGGTTCAAATGCCTAATTTCACAGATGTTTATAGTGTCTAGTAATCTTAATCCCTTCTTTATCCATGGAGATTAAAACAGAATTGGAAACTATATCTGAAGAAAGTTAACACTAGTTAATTTACTTCATTGAAATTTTTAAATTGTAAAAACATAGGTTCTGGTTGCTGGCAACGTAATCACACTCACTCTAACTCCTCCATGGAATGCAACTATAAATCTTAAACAACCTAGGAGGAACTGGTGCCAGAGGTTTATGTGGTGTGCTGTTTGTGCTTCTATAGGGAGCTGAGCAGAGAACATGGCCAAGCTGGGAAACCACAACATGAACGCAGTGACATATAATGATGTGCATGTCAACTTCACTTTGGAAGAGTGGGCCTTGATAAAGCCTTCCCAGAAGAACCTCTACAAAGATGTGATATTGGAGACCTATGAAAACTTCACTACTATAGGATACAGTTGGGAAGAGCATAATATTGATGAACATTGTTAAAGTTCTAGAAAGCATGAAAGTATTCTTCAAATGCATAAAAGAACACAGTGGGGAAAAATCCTATGAATGTGAGCAATGTGGCGAATCTTTTGCACAGCACAGTAATCTGCAAAATCATAAGAGAACACATATTGTAGAGAAACCCTATAAATGCAATCAGTGTGGAAAATCCTTTGCACAGCAGAGTTATTTTCAAATGCATAAAGGAACACATACTGGAGAGAAACCCTATGAATGTAATCAATGTGATAAAGCCTTTGTACAACACAGTAATTTTCAAAGCCATTAAAAAACATATTTTGGAGATAAATCTATTGAATATAATCAATGTGATGAAGCTTTTGTTCATCACAAAGCTCTTCAAATGCATAAAAGAATACATGCTAGAGAGAAACCATATGAATGTAATCATTGTGGTAAATCCTATGCTCATCACAATGACCTTCAAATGCATAAAAGAATAGATACTAGAGAGAAACCCTATGAAAGTAATCAGTGTGGTAAAGCCTTTGCACAATATAGTCATCTTCAAATCCATAAAAGAACACATACTGGAGAGAACCCCTATGAATGTAATCACTGTGGTAAAACATTTGCACTTAACAGTTTTCTTCAAAGGTATAAAAGAACACATACTGGAGAAAAACCTTATGAATGTAATCACTGTGGTAAAACATTTGCATGATACAATAGTCTTCAAAGGCATAAAAGGTCACATACTGGATAATGTTATCAGTGTAAAAAGCCTTTGTATATCCCAGACATCCTCAAATGCATAGAAGAACACATTTTGTAGATAATTACTATGAATGCAATCAATGTGCTGAAATTTTTGCAATCAAAATGTCTTCAAAGGCATAAAAGAACACATAGTGGAGAGAAACCCTATGAATGTAATAATCAGTATGTTAAAGTCTTTGCACATCAAAGTCATCCTCAAATGCATAAGAAAACACATACTTAAAAACTCTATAAATATAATCAATTTGGTAAATACTCTGAATGTGTTAGTAATTTTCAAAATTATGAGAAAAATTATACTGCCAGGACTCCCTATTTGAATATACATATATATAATATATATATTATATATATGTATATATATGGTTAAATTTGTCACTTCATATCAGCGGTAAAGATTTTATGTGCAATAAGTCTGTTTCATATTATATTAGTTGATGACTACCTATTAAGATACTGAGAGATTATTGGTATAAAGTATCTGGTAACATTTTTAGCCAACACAGTTTTAATCTAATATAGAAACATATTTATCTTGTAGAAAAATGTGATAGTGTTGACAATCTGTTTCTGAATTATAATGTCTGTTTTTACATTGTTTGCACTAGCAAACTCATGGAAAAAATTTATAAAGGCCTATGTGTAGGGTACAAAGCCAGCCAAAGACAGACAATTTTGTCTTGAAACCAGAGCTAAAGAAACCCAATGTACACTTGACCAATTGAGCCCAAAGCCAATCAGTTCATGAGCTCAAAAGCAACCAATCCCTGAGCACTAAGTCCAACCAATCTCCAAAAATTTTCAAGTTTAGGGATTGAAATGTGAGCAAGTTCGACCCTTCCAATTTTCTCATTAAAACCTCTGCCCTTCAGAAGCCCTATGCCTGTTCAGTTGGCAACTGCACTTTCCATTCTGGCAGAGGCAGCTACTCTTTTGGATTGTTCCTTCCAAAATAAATCTCTTGAATGAATTTTAAATAAAGAACTTTTGCCAGAGTGGATTAGAAACTCAGAAGTAGATTGCAGCAGAGAAGCAATGGAAACATTGGACACCTGTACTGACAAACTCCCTTAAAGGAGTGGGACAGAAATAATAACTTTTTACTGGAGACTGCTACATTTCTGAAGCAGTTAGTCCATTATTGGAATGAAGCAGAAATGTAACAAATTGGCCTGGAGTTGAATAGAAATAGGCATCTCTTTTGGGAAACTCTCTAGTGGAGTAGAGCAGAAAGGAAATGGACAGCTCTGCAGGAAAACTCCCTTAGGAGAGTACAGTAGAGAATCAATGTACAGCTCTGCTGGAAAACTCTTAGCAGAGTGGAATTAAGCTGAGATGAAATGGATCTTTCCTTGGAGAGGACCAAGATTGCAATATCCTGTTAAGAGACCATTTTCAACTGGTGTACCATTTTATATATAAACCTAACTTCTGACAGACAGTGTATCTAGTTCTTTAGAGCTTTATGTATCCAGGACATCTTCCCTCTATAGCTTCAGGTAAAGCTGGCATCCAAATAGTCAGGGTACTTGGCTTATCACAGCATTACAAATCCCAAAATATCTTTGTTTTATAGCCATAGGTTTAGCCTGACTTCCAATAGTTGGGTTACCTTTCTCTACAGAGCTGTTCATATCTGTAGGAAGCTGTCTGCAACCACACCTTGAAGATGGCACTGGCTTCCGCCCTCCATCTTCCACATGGTGAGTGCTCTCAGTGACAAACATTCCCATATATGGCTAGGCTGAGGATCTGGCTTGCTTCTGCGTACCTGAACCTATAGGCAGTGCCCACATGTGTACTGAGGTTGGCTGCCCAGAGGCTATTTAGGCTGCAGGTGGATTTTTCCCAGAGAGTGAGAAGATGTAGTAAGTCAGCCAGTCCCCGTTGTAAGTAAGTAAGTCAGAAGTCAGAATTCAAAGTTCCTGAATAAAACTGCTGAAAGAAGAGCCTGGTGTCACATCTTCCTTGTGGGACAAGGTTGCACAAAACAAATGGTGGCCCGTGATGGGGATTCTACTCTCAACGAAGGCTCAGAACTTTCTGTAGTTCAGGGTAAGCAGTGCACTGGTAAAGTTCCTGGGTAAGGCAGGAATCGATGGGTAAAAGTGGGTGGAAAAGTTCCCGGGTAAGGCGGGAATCCACGTTCAAAGTGGGGTAAGAATTTTGCTCTTCTCTGTAGCAAAGAGAGAGCGGGTAACAAAAAGCTCGCCAGCAGGTGAATTGAAAGTAAAAGCAAAAGATTATATAAGAGGTTACTAGATTGGTTATGGGCGCTTTTTTGTTGCACCCAATTTTTTTGGCTCTTAAGGAGCTGCTTCATTGCATTTCCTGAGCCCATTCTGGCTGCTGGCAGGCAGCAGCAGAGCCGCGTGGGCTCTCCTCCACCATATTGAAAAGTGGCCAAGAGGGGCAGAGTCAGCAACTAAAGTGACACCAACCTTTTAAAAGCTCTTTGAGTTGAAAAATGATTAAGGATTCTCAATAAAACAGATTTAGATTCTCAAAACCCCTAAATGGGGAAGGAAATAAAGACAAAAAAGCTACGTAAAGATAGCAGATAAACAGAGAGTCTAGATTCTGGTTATTGCATGTTCTTTTAATTTTTTAACTTTTAATGAGCTAATTGCAGAGAGACAATTGATTGCTAAGGCTGTTAAGTTAAACAAATACATAAGCTTTAAAGATGTCTTGACTTTGAAATTGGTTTGTAAGAATATGTTACTCGGGAAAGGAGCTTCTGCTTTCATCTCCATGGAGGATCAAGGCCTGTGGATTGGTTCAGGGTGGGTGTGGTTCCATTTGCCAAGGCCACCTGAAGCTGATAAGAAGCTGTCTTGGGGATTAGCACTGCAGTGAGGCTGTGGTGGGTGGTCAGGCAGCCTTAAGGTTTTTCTGAGTCCGCTCCACTTGTGAGCAGTGGGAGAGATTCATGGGCTCCCCCGCCATAAAAAATTAAAAAAGGAAGGAAGAGGGAGATCCAGATAGAGAAGAATGCTGCAGATTCCCAGCATGTCAAGCCACGCCTTTGGCTCCCCCTCCCCTTCAGAAGGTGAGGATGGTGGTTTAGGGCATGCTTTCAGCCCCGGGGCATGGAAGGCAGTCAGAACAGAGTTACACTTAGCTTACCCAGTGTTTCAAGATCCATAAGGAAATTAATACGAGGAGCCCTTAGATTTCAAGGTGATAAAATCTTTGGCTGAGTCAGTACGGACTTACGGGATCACGGCCTCATTCACTGTAGCCCAAGTGGAGGCTTTGAACAGGCACTGCATTGACACCCAGTGATTGGAGTGGGCTTGTTCAAACATGCTGCTCGGCCAGGGTCAATTTGCTAATCAACAGACAGGCAACCCAGTTCAAGTTTATGAACAGATTAATAAGATTGGTATTAAGGCATGGAAGGCCTTACCAAATAAGGGTGAGGTGAGCGGTAACCTCACTAAGATTTTGCAGGAGCCATTCTTGGACTTCATTGCTCACATGGTTGAGGCAGCAGGCAGAATTTTTGGGGACCCAGATGCAGCAATGCCTCTGATTAAGCAGCTTGTTTATGAGCAGTGTACCAAGGCGGCTGGAGAGATGGCTCAGAGGTTAAGAGCACTGACTGTTCTTCCAGAGGTCTTGAGTTCAATTCCCAGCAACCACATGGTGGCTCACAACCATCCTAAGTGACAGCACGTGAGCCTAAGTTGTTTACATTCCAACCACCTGGGGAATTTCCACCTGTGTGCTCTGCCTTGGGTATATGTTTGAGCCTGAGGTACTCAGTAAGTGACATTCAGGATTCTCCCTGCATGAATGACCCAGCAGTCTTGTAGGTCTAGTCAGCGTGTCTTTAAATCTCCAGGCCTGGGAGGCCAATGTACTTTGAATAATCTTTCTGCCAATGTAGCACAAGCCCTGAAAATATGCTAGGCTTTGTGTGACTAGTGTACAATATGGCAATTTTATCCATGCTGCAAACTTGTCTAAGCAATTGACTAGTTATCTTTTAGGTAATTGGATGGAAGAATTCAACAACCTGATGGAGCAGCTGAGGGTGGCTATCGTCACAGTGAACTCGACCCGGGTGGACACTGGACTGACAGAGGGATTGTCCTCATGGATCTCTGATGCCATGAACCATCTTAAGGAGTGGGTGGGCCTAGGAGCCTTGACGGGCCTTCTGGCATTGGTCTCCTTGGTATACCTGTGGTGCATTTGCCAGATTAGCCTTCCCAGTGTCGCAATGCAGCCATGATTATTCAAGCCTTTACAGCCATTAAAACAGGACAGTCCCCTTATGCTTGGCTGGCTACCTTAAAGGATTAATTTTCCTAGGCAAAGGATGCGAGGCTTGAGCACTGCACTTGGGACCCGCCAAGACTTGGGCCCCAAGAAGAGCATGCCTGATTGCATGTGGGTTGATACCTTGCATCCCACCTCTGTGAAAAAGGGTATCGGATGGGTCTGGTACTCATCAGATGGATGACACCTGAGTGAGGATCAGTACAATGTCCCTGGTCAACTCTACAGAGATCAGGCCTCTACTCTTGCCTGTTGCTATAATGTAAATAAGGGGGGACTGTAAAGAGCTGTCTACAGCCGTGCCTTAAAGAAGGCACTGGCTTCTGCCCTCCACCTTCCACATGGTGAGTGTTCTCAGTGACAAACATTTCCCATATATAAAGTTAATTGATAAAGTAATCCTTTTAGATTTTTGTACTTATCTTGAGTTAAATGAAATAACTAACTCAGGTGTAAAACTCTATGGATTTGTATTAGTTTCCTTTTTGTTGTGATATAATGTCTATGTCAATTTAAGAGTTTAATTTGGACCTTGGGTCCAAAGGAACACGTGATCACCATGAAAGTTGTATGGCAACAAGTGTCAGACATTGGAGCTAAAGCAGAAGGCTAAGAACTCACACAATCTGCATCATGAAGCAGATAGTGAGAAGTGGAAATAATTTATAGATTAAATTTTCAAAGCCTACCCCTAGTGACATATTTTTTTCTGGCTAGGCCACATTTCCTAAATCTTTACAAATGACAACACTCAGTTTTAAAGATTGATTTCTCTGACTTCAATACTATAGGCTCTCTTTCTTTTACAGGAACAGATGATGAAAAAAACTTCTAATAAACGGGTACATGTCTCAAAGTTTGTTTTATAGAAATAAATGCCTATAGGAGAAAAATATAAGTAAAGAGATGTTTGTTTAAAATTGCTTTAATTGTAGTTATGTGATATAAGTATGTTTGTGTAGGTATATGAATTTTTGTGATGCTTCCTGACAATGTTACAACTTTGAATTTTTTTGTAACAGCTATTAAATAAAGCTGTCAAAAATTGAACTTTGGTTTTAGGAATAAATATTTACTAATTCCCCAAAAAACCCTTAGGCAACATAAAAAAACCTACTTAAGCAAGTTGAAAAATGAAGACAAGCAGCCAGATTGAGGAAACTACAAGAATTTAAAGAACCATCAAAGGTTTCTAGCCTTTCTTGGGCCACAATCAAACGAAATCAGGATCAAAACACCAAAACATCACAACTAGCTCTACAGCAGAGGGAAAGAAAACTCTAGAAAAATCCTTTAATTCTGAGTCAAGGAAACCTGAAAAGTTTTCTTGACTCAGAAGCAGAAAGTCAAAAGCCAAAAGTTGGAGCTTTCCCCAGAGAAACAGAACTGGAAGACAAATGAGTGTGTATATGAAACAGTGGATATTTTAGCATATTGGCTCACTTGATTATGAGATTCTAAGTTCAAAACCACAGAACAGATAAGCAGGAGACCCAGAAAGAAGTTGATGTCACAAGACATGTCCAAAGACTCTCAGCTTGAACAACAAGGAATGTAAAGCACTATAATTCAAATTCTGTTTTTTTATTTATATTTTATTGATGTTGCTTTGTTGTGTTGTGTTGTGATTTTTTGTACATCCAATTCCATGGTAACAGTAGCATGGATTTCAGTGGGAACAGTCCTCAAGGAGTGGAAGCAATCAATTCACAATGTAGAGGTCCACTTCCATTACAGTAGAGCTGAACAAATCACACCCCAGTTTATAATCATCTCTCCTTCTCTTCTCCTTTCTCTGTATTCCCTAGCCACAGAGTAATTATTATTTTTACCAATCTCTCATCATGGAAGGTCTTTCCATCAACTAATGTCTTCTTAAATTTCTTTTTTTTTCAGTGTCTTAAACCTTTCTTTGTAGAAGTCATCTACCTTCTTGGTTATGTTTATTCCTAAATATTTTATGAGAGGAGTGGGCAAACAAAGGGGAGATAAGATATCCATTATCTCTAGCACAATAAACCACCAAACTCCTAAAACTAATAAAAAAATTAAAAGAATGGAAAATAATATGACCAACCATAGAAACAACCAACAAAAATTCCAGGCATTAGTAAACAACTCTAATAGTAACTCTAGTTGTAAATTATCCTAGTTATCGAATTAAAAGATGAAGACGAGATGAACACAGTAAGAAATAAGATCCAACTACTTGTTGTCTCTAAGAAATATCCATCACTGCCAAACACCTCAATGACAAGAGTTAAAGAATGAAAGTCAACATATCAGGCAAATGGTAGTCAAGTTGATGTAGCTATTCTAATAACAGATAATGTAAAATTCAAATCAAAGTTGATTAAAATAAAAAGTCAACTAAATATAAATAATTTAATTAAAATTATATCAGAAAAAATATCCAACATATATAGGAACTGGATAGTGAAATTCTTGACTTTATAAGTCAAACACAAGTAGATATAGAAGGACATATAGAACTGGGTATGATAACACACACCTGAAGATCGAACACTATGTAGGCAGAGGTAAGAAAAATGCTTTAAGTTGAAGGCTAGTCTAGGCTACATAACAAGATTCATCTCAAAGTTCAGAACAAAGTGGATTCACTGCTGGATTCAATAAAACCAACAAAGATTACTTAATACCACCACTTTCTCAAATTTCCCACAAAATAAAAAATTGTATTAACTCTGTAAATTGCTTTGGGCAGTATAGCCATTTTTACAGTATTATTTCTGCCAGCTTCTCAGCATGGAAGTTTCACTATCATGTGGTATAAAAAGAAATCTTGCAATTTATTTTTATAGTGTCTTAAAATTTTCCTTGTTAGCTTGGGATCAGAAACACCCTGAACTGACTCCTTGGATCCCACTTCCCCTAGAGGAGCACCTGACTCACTCTTGAGGGAGGGAGGAGAAAACTGGATCTGCCAGGAGTGGAGACTGCACTAAGCAATATTGGGACAATGGGAACATGGGACTGCTTGCTGCCTGCCAAGGGAGGGGATGGGGAGTTGTGGAGAAGAAAGAATGACCTGTTGTGATGGGAGGGGAAAGGGACCTTGAATAAGGATATACAAGGATAGAAAGTATGTCTTCTTTGTTAATAATAATAATAATAATAAATTTTCCTTGTTAAAGGTCATCTACTTCCTTGGTTAGGTTTTTCTTGGCTATATTATTCTTAGGCTATTATAAGTAAGATATCTTTCCCAATATTTTCTCACCAATTATGTTATTGATATATACAAAACTATCAATTCTATGTATTGATTATGTATCAGGTAACTTTACTGAAAGCTTTTATCATATTTAAATATTTTTCTGGTTGACTCTGTAGGGTATTTTAAGTGTAGAAACATGTAATTTAAAAATAAGCAAAGTTGAGCAGAGTCCCAGTGCACTCTGGAGCAGGGGCAGATAAACTCTGCAGGTCATCAGACCCGCAGACCCGCAGCTCCTGCAGAGGGAAACTGCATGGCTACCCACCACCACCCCAAACTGAGCAAGCCAACATCTGCAGGGATCTCTGAAGGACAGACTCAGACCCCGCCCAGAGGTGAGGTGGGGTCACCAGGCCCAAGCACCTATATCCCGGCCTGGGAGGGAGAGTTCAGCTCCTATAGCTTCCGGTTCTGCTCCCGGGACCAAGTGCTATCTGCATAGTCCCAGCGCACTCTGGAGCAGGGGCTAATAAACTCTGCAGGTCATCAGACCCCAAGCTCCTGCTGAGGGAAGCTGCACGGCTACCCACCACCACCTCGAACTGAACGAGCCAACATCTGCAGGGGTCTCTGAAGGACAGACTCAGACCCTGACCAGAGAGGTGACAGGAGGCACACAAATCTGAGTGCCACAACTGACCAGGAGCCATCTAATCGTGAACCACTGAAGCCATGGCCAAACGTCAGTGCAAAAAATTACATAATAATACAAAGGACAACATGATAACTCCAGAAGAGAGTGGCGATCTTGCAAATACAAAACCTGAACTGAGCAATGAAGAGGAAACAGAAGGAAGCAACACCAAAAATTCCTTTTGATGATCATCGAAGCTCTAAAAGAAGATATGAAAAAAAGCCTTAAAGAAATAGAAGAAAATACACCAAAAAATTGGAAGAGATGAACAAATCTATGAAAGAAACATGCCAGGAACTAAAAGCTGAAATAAAAGCTGAAATAGAAGCAATAAAAAAGGCACAAAATGAGGCAAAGATAGAAATAGAAAACCTGAAGAAAAAAGCTGGAACTACAGATACAAGCATAACAAACAGAGTTCAAGAGATGGAAGATAGAATCTCTGAAGTGGAAGACTCAGTAGCTCAAATAGATATATCAGTCAAAGAAAATACTAAAACTAAAAGAGCCAAACTCAAAATGTTCAGGAAATCTGGGACACCATGAAAAGACCTAATTTGAGAATAATAGGAATAGAAGAAGGAGAAGAATACCAGCTCAAAGGCACAGATAATGTTTTCAATAAAATCATAGAAGAAAACTTCCCTAACCTGAACAAGGAAATGCCTATAAAGATACAAGAAGCTTATAGAACACCAAATAGATATGATCCCCAAAAAAAGTCAGCGCGCCACATTATAATCAAGCCACAAAACATACAGAACAAAGAAAAAATTTTAAGAGCTGCAAAAGAAAAGGGCCAACTCACATATAAAGGCAGACCCATCAGAATAACACGTGACTATTCAATGGAAACGATGAAAGCTAGAAGGGCTTGCTCAGAAGTCATACAGACACTAAAACAGCATGGCTGCCAAACTAGAATACTATACCCTGCAAAATTATCAATCACCATAGATGGAGTAAACAAGGTATTTCAGGACAAAGTCAGACTGAAAGAATATCTATCTACCAACCCATCACTACAGAAAATATTAGAGGGAAAACTCCAACCTAAGGACCTCAGATACACCCACAAAATCACAAACAATCAATAAGTCCACAGAAGAATACCCTAGAGAAAGGAAATACAAACAAGTTGCCACTAAAAATGGCAGGAAATATGAATCAATGGTCACTAATTTCCCTTAATATCAATGGTCTCAACTCTCCTATAAAATGTCACACACTAACAAGATGGATACAACAACAGAAGCCGTCCTTCTGTTGCCTACAAGAAACACACCTCGACTGTAAAGACAGACACAGGCTTAGAATAAAGGGTTGGGAAAAGATTTTCCAGTCAAATGGTCCTAAGAAACAAGCAGGAGTTGCAATCCTAATATCTAACAAATTAAACTTTAAGCTAAAAGCAATTAAAAGGGACCAAGATGGTCACAACTTATTCATCAAAGGAAAAATTGGTCAAGAGGAGATTTCAATCTTAAATATTTATGCTCCTAATATAGGGGCACTTACATATGTAAAAGAAACATTGCTAAAGCTCAAATCCCACATCAATTCTTACACCCTAATAGTGGGAGACTTCAATACCCCACTTTCATCCCTGGATAGATCAACCAGACAGAGCCTCAACAGAGAAATAAGGAGTCTAAATGAGGTTATGATGCAAATGGATTTCATAGATATCTACAGATCCTTCCACCCAAAGGCAAAGGAATATACATATTTCTCAGCTCCTCATGGAAC
Source organism: Sigmodon hispidus (assembly GCA_004025045.1). Lineage (NCBI taxonomy): Eukaryota > Metazoa > Chordata > Mammalia > Rodentia > Cricetidae > Sigmodon > Sigmodon hispidus. The sequence goes on from PVIH01007743.1 coordinate 97,652, forward strand.
TTTCTCCAAAATTGACCACATAATTGGTCATAAAGCAAATATCAGCAGATACAA